>RJWJ010040895.1:0-13764 GCA_004363605.1 Indri indri
TCCATGGTATACATATACCACATTTTACTAATCCACTCATGTATTGATGGGCACTTGGTAGTGACTGAACATCACATAAGTGTACATATAAGAATAGCATCTATTGGATGTCGGGTAGGGAGAGAGGGGGGAAGGGGGAGGGGCGAGGGGGAGGAGGGGACGGATATATGCACACACAAAGGGTGCAATGCGCACCCTCCGAGAGATGGACATGCTTGGGACTGGGACTTGGGGGGAAGGTGGGGCAAGGGCATCATACGTAACCTAAACACCTGTACCCCTATAAACAACAAACAATAAAAACAATAAAAAAAAAAAAAAAATCTGCAGGGCCAATGGAGTCTATTCTTCCCACCTACTGCTCAGAAGCACCAGCCCTACCCGCCCCCCGACACTTATGAGGTCGTGAGCCCGGAAAGTGCTCAGTGCAGACAGGGCCCCGGCGTTGGGCCGCGCAGCCTCCGCGCCGCCCGGGGGCTGAGCCGGGCACAGGGCGCCCTGCGGCTCCGTGCGGCCCGGTCTGCCCTCGCGACCGTCGGCGCCGCCTCCGCCGGCCCTCTTCCTCCGCCTACCGTCCAGGACGTGCGGCCGCAGCCGGTGGGGGGCGGAGGGTGTTTGACTTTCCCGAACCCTGCGTGGCGGGGAGAGCGGAGGAAGGGGGAAGGCCGCGGGCGAGCGGGGAGGCGGGAGCCCCCCAGCCCCCTGCCCCGCCGCGCAGCCGCCCGCACGGCCGCCGCCCCCGCCTCGCCCAGGGCGCAGCAGCTCCCGGCCAGGCGCCCGCTCACCTTGAGCTGCCCCACGAGTCGCAGGAAGTGCAGCAGGGACCCGGCGCCGTGGCCGGAGGAGGCCAAAGCCATGAGGCCAGCAACGCGGCAGGGCCGAGTAGGCCGCGCGGCGAAGCTCCGCCCCCTCCTTCTCCCTCTCCCCTCCCCCTCCCCCTTTCTCTTCTTCCTCCCCTCCTAGCGTCCGTTCTACGCCCCCTCTTCCTCTCTCTCCCCTTCTTCCCTCCCTTTCCTTCTCCCCCTCCTCCTCTTCCTCACCCCAGTTTTCTCAGGCCCTTCTGTGGCTGCCACTTGGGCATTTCACTATCCGCGGCAGACACACTGCTAGGGATGTACTAGGCACTCAATTCTTGTTTGCTAAAGGCCACTCACCTAACTCCATCAAACTTTAAATGGATCGCAGTTCCTGTGGGAGGGGCAGAGGGGCGGGACTTGTGTTTGGAGGAGAAGGGTTGTGCAATATTGCACCAAAATCTTACCTTTTAGGAACTCAGCTGATTGGGGGAAAGAGATAAGGAATAGTTACTTCAAAATGGGAAATCTATACCATTTTTACAGAGGCACTAGGAAAGTACTTTGGAGTGGAAAAATTAACTGGGCGTGACAGAAGTACTGGGAGACTTTGGAGGGAGCCCTAAATGGGCTAAGGCATAAGAGCAGTCCCGTGGTGAAAACACAACCGCCCCAACACCCCAAGTGCTGAAGAATCCCCAACCTTCAAAAGGATGGTCAGGGTCTGTCCCAGCTATCTCTCTTGATTCCATCAACAACCAGTGGCACCAATTTTTAAAGGCAGTTAGCGCACAAGCAGACTGAGGGACTCAAGAAGGGAGAGTGATGGAGAAGGTTGGAAATAAAAAGGAAGTAGAATTTTTCCATTCATAGCACAAATGCCTGTTTTATACCTGGTACTAAGTGCTGGCGATTCGATGATGAACTGGACAAGGTTGGTCTTTGCTGCTTGTGTTGCTTGCAGTCTCACGGTCTGTTCAATCAGGGCCAGAATATTACACCAGCAACGGTGCTAGAACATTTTCACCTACACGCTTTTGTGTCTTCATCACAGCAAGAAGATGTTGGTACAGAAAAATACAGACTAGTTTCTGTGGAACCCTAAGACAGCCAGCATCTGTTGGCAGTATCCAATATGGTAAGGTCAGCTGCAAAGAAGCAGTTAAGCACTTTGGAACTCTACCACCAAAATAAAAACTTATAGACATACAAGTTTCTGATACCACCATTCACCAGACTGTTTGCCTTGCGGTACTGAGTTCCCATGAGTTGACTGTCTCTATTTGTGTTTTTATTTATATTCCTTACACATTTCCTTCCTATAGATTGCATTACCAGAGCCTCCCATGTTACCTTCCCAACTGCTTGTGTTGGAAATCATCACAGCCCACATGTGTACCAAAGTGGCTCTTCAGAGAATAAAATGTATCTGTGTTTCTTAAGTGAGCCTCTTTGGAAGTGGAGTATCTTAAAAAACATTTAACACTTACTTGAGATTTAGCACTGAAAGGAGGTTATTGTATGAGAACATCTTTTTTAAGAGGGGAAAAAGATGAAAATCCCATGACTGCTGATAGCTTAAACCACTGGTAGTACCCAGAGAGTCTTCATAAAAGGACACAGTGATGTCCCTTGATGTAAGCACTGAGTATGACCTCAATGGCTTGAAGGAAGAAATATGCAAATTTCTGAGCAACCAACGTAGTGCAGATGGAGTGCAAGCAGTTTATGTCTACGTAGACCATGCAGTGACCTTACAGAAGGGGCAGCAGAGGATGGAGGTGAAGTGCCACAGGCTCTGAATTCCTCCCTGGGTCCCAAACCCAACTCTGCCACTTACTTACTGGTCGGTGACCTTGGACAGGTCATTCACTCCCAAACCTCAGTTTCTTCATAAATACAGCAGCTACCTGGTAGCAGTTTTGAAGGTTAACTTGGCCAATGGCATGGGAAGAACTTACTACTTGGAACTACAACAGTTATTACCATGTTATATGAAAATAAGTCTGTTTATTTAAGAAAATATCTACAAAATGATTTTTTAAAAGTAAATGCTGACTTACTCTCAAAGACTAACTCACACTTAGCGGTATGTGCTGTAAATCCTCTGAATGCATAGCAATATAGGCTCAAAGGATTTACCAAAAATTAAGTATCATAAGACCTAATCTAGTGGCTCCAAATAGTTTTTCTCCCCTAATGTATCCTATAAATATTGTTGAGGTTTTCAACTTTGGTTGTAGGGGAGAGAAGGGCAGGGTAGGAGGAGGCAGAATGAGAAAGAAGTATGTAGGCAGCAAAATTCCCCAACGTCATTCTAATACATTTCAATGTTTTTTTTTTCTTTATCACTGACTCATTCCTTATTTACTATTTAGTTGATATAAGATTCACATACACTAATACACTAGAAGCTCAATAGCTATTCAAGGTAACACATAACTTATTAAATACTTATTCAATGTTTATTGATTCCTTGACTTATGCCAAGCACTATTCTAGGCACTAGGGATATATCAATGAATAAAACAGACAAAGTTCCTGACCTCATGGGGCTTATATTATAGCTGGGGGAAGACAGATAAGAAGAAAAAAACCAAAACAATATGTCAGATGGAAAGGAATACTTTAGAGAAAAATAAGCAGAGTAAGGTAGCTAGAGGTGTGGAGTATAGTTTTCGGTAATCAGGTAAGACTTCACTCCTAAGGTGACACTTGAACAGAGTCTTAAAGAAAACAAGTGCATTATGAGGACATCTAAGTTTAGAAGATGAGGTGGAGAGGATTTAGATGGAGAGGCTTCTAGGTGCCGAGAACGCAACACAAATACCCAGAAGCAGAAGTAGCCATAGTGATTTCTAGGATACCAAAGAGGCTGGTGTGGCCAGAGCTAAGACACTCAGGGAGAGAGTAGCAGGTAATGAGGTGGGAAGGAGGTGGGTGGCCAGTTCATGGAAGATTTTGGAGGCCAGTGTAAAGACTTTGGCTTTTATTCTGTATGACATGGGAAGCTGTTGGAGGGCTTTGAGCAAAAGAAGTTCCTTCTGATTTACTTTTTAAATAGATCCCTTTGGCTGCTATTTTGAGGATAGACTATATGGGGCAAGGAGGAAGTAGGAAGACCAGTTAGAAGACTATTGAAATAATTCTTTTGAGAGATGATTTTGGTTTGGTCCAGGGTGATAGCAGTGGAGGTAGTGAGATGTTGAATTTTGGATATAATTTGAAGGCAGAATTAATAGGATTTGTGACAGAGTGGATATGAGGTGTACGAGAAACCGAGGAGTCAAGGATGACTCTATGATTTTTGGCCTGACCAACTGGAAGGATGGAGTTTCTGTTTACTTAGCTGGAGAAAACTGCAAGAGTGGGTTGTGGGGAAGGTTGGGAATTAGAAGTTTAGTTTAGAACATGTTGAGCTTGAGATGCTAGTAGAGATATAAATCTGGAGGTCAAAGGAGAGGTGGGAGCTAGAGGTAAAAAATTTGCATCATCAGCATATGACATGTATAAAGCCATAAAACTGGATGAGATTACCTGGTGAGAAAGTGCAGACAAAGAAGAAAAGATATCCAAAGGCTGCACCCCAACATTTTGAGTCTTAGAGATCAAGAAGGAGCACCCAGTGAGGTAGGAAGAGGATTAAGAAATATTTATGTCCTGGCAGCCAAATGAAGAAAATATTTCAGGAGGGAAAGAATGTGGTCAACAAAGCCCAAGTTATGTCAGATAAGGACCAAGACACCAGACTTAGTATCTCCCATGCAATTGGTGACCTTGACAAGAGCAGTTTTCAGTGTAGTGGGGTAAGCAGAACCCTAGTGAGAAAATTTGGAAAGGAATGGGAGCAAGTACTGTAACTCATTCCAAATGAGGTAGGGATGGAGGCAACTAGAGGAGAGAATTTTTTAACTGACAGGAGAGATTATAGTATGTTTGTTTACTGATAAAGGTGATCTAGTAGAGAGGGAAAAATTGATTGTATGAGAGACAGAGAGAAACGCTCAAATGTTGGTCTTGAGTAACAGAAAGCATATCCAATCTAGTGCACAAGATGAAAGATTGGCTTTAGATAAAAGTATGGAGAATTCCCCCGTAATTCCGGAGGAAAGCAGAGTATATGGTGATTAATCAATGGCAGGTGTGCTCAGAGGAGGTTGTGGAAATTCTCTTCTGATTGCTTATATTTTCTCACCAAAATATGAAGCAAAGTATAGCCTAGGATATGTTGTAGTAATGAGCAACCTTCTTATCCTCTGTATCTTAGCACGTCAAAGGTTTGTTTCTCTCTCATGCTAAATGTCTACTACAGATCAGCTAAGGGATGCTGCTCTAATCTCATTCAGGAAGCTAGGTGGTTGCTGTGCTCCTCTATTGCCAAGATTGGAAAAAAGAAAAGTGGCACCCTGGCTCTTTTTATTTATTTATTTATTTTTTTTGGTTTTTAGAGACAGAGTCTTATACTAGGCTAGAGTGCAGTGGCATCATCATAGCTCACAGCAACCTCAAACTCCTGAGCACAAGCAATCCCTCTACCTCAGACACCTGAGTAGCTGGGACTATAGGTGCACGCTACTGCACCTGGCTAATTTTTCTATTTTTTAGTAGAGATGGGGTCTGGCTCTTGGTCAGGCTGGTCTCCAACTCCCGAGCTCAAGCAATCCTCCTGCCTCAGCCTCCCACAGTGCTAGGATTACAGGCGTGAGCCACCGCACCCAGCCAGGACCCTAGGTCTTAAATTCTGTCCCTGAAAGTCATAAATGACCTTTCTCTTACATATCACTGGCAACATAAGTAACACTGCCACATCTAACTTCAAAAGGGGGCTGTAGAGTACAATCTTTTCATGCTTCTAGGGGGAAAGGAAACCAGGGTATTCATGAATGGAAGGAGAAGGCATTGGAGGGTTAAGGAGAAAGAAGGCATAAAATAGTTGTTTTGGAGAAGTGGTTCAGCAACAAGATTAAATATGACTAAGAACCAGACAAATGCCAAGGACAGTGGGGCTTGTATTAAACGTGGTCAGGATGATGAACAGGAAGCCATTTCTGTGATGGCGGGTGGTGCCAAATGAAGGAGGATCAGAGACAAAGCAGTGAGATCCACTGGAGGAACACAAAAGAAACAAACAAAAGGTGGAGGAGAATGAGGAAGACGAAGATGTTTGACTTGTAGAAGTAGTTTATGAGGGACATTGTAGAGATGGGTGCCACGAAGCAAAGGCACTGCAAGCCACCCGGTGAATGGACAGTGCCACTTCCGTTTCCGTCTGCGCAGCCTTGTCCCCTTCCTTTGCCAACGGTGCCTTGATTTCCTTTGAGCTTTCCTGATTCACGCAGGCTTGATTTAGTCTTTGTGGGAATCTCTACCTGAATTTGCAACTTTCTTTACAAAATACATGTTAGTTATCTTAATTTAAGTTAGTGTAGTGAGCCATAAAGAATATCTCCAGTTACCTGAGTTATCAGGAGTTGGAAGACATTGCCTTGCTGAAAAATTATGAATTGAGTAGATACATAGTTTTCGAGGGGCCCTATTTTAAAGACGATATGGGTTTTTTGAGGGAATATTGTAATTCAAAAATAAATCGTTATTTCAAAAAACAAATTCCTGCTTTTCTAAACTGTAACTGTTCATCAGGGCTTGTAACAGGATTTATACCTACCATACCAGCAGAAAACACCAAGAAGAAAGTGACTGTGGGAGCTAGTGTAATGGCCTCCCATGGATGGATGTCTATGTGCTAATCTCTCCAGGACTTGTAACTATTGCTGCATTACATGGCAAAGGGAAATGGTAGCAGATGGAATTAAGTGTGCTAATCAGTTGAACTTAAAATAGAAGATTATCCTGGATTGTTCAGACAAGCCAAATGTAATGCTAAGGGTCCTTAAAGGTGGAAGAGGGAGGCAGAAGAGTGAATGGCAAAGTGAGGTGATGTGAAAAGACTCACCTGGCCATTGCTGGCTTTGAAGATGTGAGGGGGTTGTAAGCCAAGGAATTCGGGCAGGCGACTGGAAAAGGCAAGAAAAGTCGTTTCTCCCTAGAGCCTCCGGGAAGGAATGCAGCCCAGTCGATCGCTTGATTTTAGCTGAATGTGGCTCATTTTGACCTACAGAACTATAAGATACTAAATTTAAGCTATGTTAATCTACTAAGTTTGTGGTGATTTGTGACAACAGTAATAGGAAATTAACATAGTGACTAATGATATTGGATGAACTTGAACCCCTTTGTACCAATACCCTTCTTTACCTTTTTTGCTGAAGAAAAGAAATTGTCCTGCCCGTTTCTACTCCACTAAACCAATGACATAGTATAAGGATGTGTCAGTCAAACATCTCCTTCTAGCAGAAGAGGAAACAGGAATCGGTTTCCACAGAAGGTGGTGCCATTTCAAAGCGAGAGGCATGGAAGGCAATTTGACATACGTTACTTGAATTGATTGGAAGAAAAGATGTTTGAAATTAGAAGGCTCTTGTTGGAGCAATTTTTCACCTGGATTCAAGATACCCTTCGGGCAAATCTGTGAATATCCTGAAGTTGTCTACAAATTGTGTTGCTTATGAGGATTTTTCTGTTTATCGGATCCTCATAGTGGTCTGTGACCAGAAAGGGGGCAAAATCTGCTACTATTGAGAAAGCTGCCTTACTATGCAGCTGTGGTGTAGTACACAAAGCTCTGGACATGGTGGGATAGAAATAAAAGCTGTAACTAATTCTACTAGCACAGTACATTTTTACATATCTCATCTTGTTTAATTCTCCCAACTTCCCTAGCAGGTATTAATGATCCCACATTTCAGATGAGGAACCTGAGGTGACAGAAGCTGAGGAACTGGCCTCCATGTTCATAGCAGGGAACAGTGGTACCAGAATTAAAGCTCTCCAGCCTGTCTTCCTCTGAATCTTTCTTTTTGTGACATTTGATGCTTCCCAGTAGCTATTAGTACCCACTACTTATGGCTGCAGAAATTAAATGAGATTCTATGTTTGGAATAGATTTTGTAAACTATTATTTACAGAAAGAATTGGCAAGAGAATAAACAGCAATAGATTGATTGAAGAAAATTTGCCCAGAAAACATTCACAAGTATACTTCAGGAGCTGACCAAAAAATAGAGATCAAGCCTGACAAAAAAATCCAGTTCTTTTGTTTTCTCCTTTAAGATATTCAAGAAAGAAGTGCTGCTTCTGCTTGCTGTATCTTCCTAGATAAAAGGTTAATATATGGTCTATCAGTGGTTCTCAACCTGTGGTGATTTTGCCCCCAGGGTACACTTGGCAATATTTGGAGACATATTTGGCTGTCGCAAAGTGGAGGTGGGAGGAGGGGAGCTGCATCTAGTGGGCAGGGGCAGAGGCCAGGACTGCTGTTGACATTCTTACAGGGCATATGACGACCTCCCACAACAAAGAATTATCCAGCACAAAATATCGATAGTGCTGTGATTAAGAAACTACATTCTATATGTTCAAAAAGATAATGCTTAAAATTTCATTCCTCGTCAAGGAATTACAATCAGCAGAAAATTGATGCTATGTTTACATTAAAATGAATGGAGAAATAACAAGTTTCACACAGTGACTCCACTCCCTTTTTAATTCATGTAGAAAGGCTCCTGAGCTTGCCCCTGACAGAGGCTCTGGAAAGATGAGGGGAATTAGAGGATGGCTTTGATCATTTATGTAACTAGGTTAAAGTAGAGCAATTCAGCTCAAAGAAGATAAATGTAGGATATTAAGTCTGGGAGCAAAGAAACATTACAAAAGGGATGTCTGTTCAAGGGAAAGAGATTGGGCTTTGTTCTATTTTGCCACTTTCTTGCCTATGGCAAGGTATTGCAGTGCAGCAAAAGAAGTCAAAGGGTGCACACCACTTCCCATAACACCAGGCATTAACCAAAGAGCCAAGGGGGGCTTTCTGCTCAAATGAGCAACAACAGTAGGGAAAAGAAAGTCTATGGTGGCTGAGGGTGATGGTGAAGACATTAGCAGAGAAAAGATGTGCCTTCTTTCCAGTTAACCTTAAGCCAAGGAAGGACAGTTTGGCCTCCAGGCTCCAAGCCAATCACCATTAATATATGTGTTATAGCTGCCTCTGGCCACATCTGGATTACAGAGTGGAGGGTTTGCATGTACAAAGCCAACATTATTGTTTTTTTGGTTTTTTGTTTTTTTAATTATCTGAATAAATAATCCCTTACACCGGTTTTCCAGTAAGCCTGCAAATCTTCTCCATAGATGACCAACTTCATTAACTAAAGATTTTTCATAATTGTACAAGAGTCCTTAGCTATCTATCACCCTATTTTTATCATATGGGATATACTCAAACTTTTCTTTCTCTACAGTGACCAAAGCTATGATTTGACTCTGCTCACCTGCATGCATCATAAGGAACAGGGCAGAGGTTCTAGGTGAATTTCACACAGGACCTTGATGCCTCTGCCAGCTGCTACCTGGTGAACCAGGTATCTTAGACCTGGTGGCATAGTCCTTCTGCAAACACAGAAAAAGAAATGAAACAATGGGATGAACTCAGCAGTAGCATTTTCCTTTTAAATAAAGAAACAGTTACTCCTACAAAACAGCAGCTAAATCATATGTAGAATAAGTTACATTAAAAGAACTAGGAAAAATTTCTGATAATATTCAGCTTCTAATCATTTAGAATATTTATTCTTTACTTCTAACTAAAGGAAATATTGTTATTGTTGTTCCAGTGAATTTTTGACTATTAAAGAGTAGACCTATATGTTTTGCAGCAAAATCTTAATTATTCCGGAGGCCAAAATTCTGGTAATCTTATGCATCTGGAATGGCATGGAGCCCAGAAGATTAAAAGGGGGAAAAAAGTTAAAAAAATGTCTAACAGGGGGAAAAAAAAATCTAAAGCATCCAGCATCAAAGCCACCAAACCAAAACACTAACTGGATTTGGCCCAAGATGACACTTAGCACTTAGCGGTCTCTTGGTTTGATGTCCATAAAAAATAGAGCCACTTCATTGTCTTCTAAGAGTCATAAAAGGCAAACCACATCTGCGAGCAAGCCAAGAAGTGTAGAAGTATGATGGAAAAGAGAAGAAAACAAGATGGGAATGGCAAAAAATGAAGGCAGTAAGTGGGGAATATTGCAAGTGGTAGCTACAGATACTGACATGAGGAAGATAATTAGATAAAAAGGCAGCTACTACAATTGCAATGCTTTGCTTCACTAAAAGCACAGGATAGTTGGGCAGTCTGGCTGGAAGGGCAGGCGGTTGTAGGAGTGGGAAAGAGGGTTTCAGAGAGTGAGTACAAGAAGTACTTATATGGCAATGATAATGTCTTTCTTTCCAGAATACCTAATTTGTGCCAGGCACTTTACGAGGAGCTCTACCACATCATTTGGATCCATGTAACCCTGCAGAATATCATTATCTGCTTTCCACGGGTGAGGAAACAGGTTCAGAGAGGTTAAATAACTTGCTCAAGGTTATATACCTGTTAAGTCTCTATGTCAGGATTTAAACTTTGTAACACCATGGCTTATATATTTTCTAGTACCCACCCGGGACTTTCCAAAATCAAAATGTGAAAATCCTGGCAACCATTAGTGTCTTCTGTAGGGAGATATCACTTCACTTGGAGAGAGGCTATGTCAGAATATGGTACTACCATGTAAATACTCAGTGAATCTGAGGCGGCTGTTTGCCAAGGAATCATAGTTTAGAGCTTGGAAAGGAATATTGAACAGAAACATTATTCTATATAAAGTGTATCTCAAGCAATACATGTGTCTTTGGTTTATCCTATTTGAAAAGACGTTTTTTTTAGCTTATAAATTAGGCCAAGTTTCCTTTTTGGTGACTGCCTCTGTCATTTCAAAGTGGGACTTGGCTTTAGAAGGTGGAAATACCAAATGGCAAACCATGAAGCTGCAGAAGAATTCTTTAACTTTTTGGAAATACATTTCTGAGTTCATGGAGTATTTCTCAGGCAGCTTTATCATGATGGTGATACTACAAAGATTCTTGGGGGTAGACACTGTATCCAATTCATCTTTTATCCCTAGAACCTAGAACATAGCATCACATTCCCCTAGACATGGTAACAAGAAAATGGTGGTGGTGGTAGTGGATGTAGAAAGGGAGACACATTTCAGGGACAGAATCACCTTGCCCAAAGGCAAGGAGGTGTGTGCCCTCAGTTGTTTGCAGAGCGGCACAAACCAGGAACTCACAAATGTTAATTTAATCAACAAACCAATCTATTTTGGGAGATGTTTTCCAACTTCCATAAGAATAGATGCTGTTGGTCCAAGGGCCATGACATTTCTACAAAGCAAAGGTATTCAGGATTGAGATAACGTTCCTCTATTCTCTCATGCCCAGGTGAGACCAGGGTGGCGGGGAGCTAGGGAGGAAGCACATTAAATTGCCAGGGATGGTCCTTCCTTGTCTCCAAGGCCAGGGCACATCTATTGCCAGAACCACAGCTGAGCAACATCTGTTCTGTTCTAACTTTCTGTTTCTTCCCTTTCTCTCTTCCTCTGAGCTTTTAAACTGCCTTTAAAACAGGAGCCACAATGGTCCTGTATATGCCTTCAGCTGTTTCTAATTCTCTCACAGGCCCACTCTCTCCCAATAAATGACACATTGTAGAAGGTGTTTTACAGCCTGACTTGTTAATAGAGCCAGACCATTCTGTAACAAAACCAAACATGGCAATCAAGGTTAAAACACAAAGTCAAAAAAATCTGAGTGATATAAACATAGAACTATTTGTCATCGATAAAAGAAGGAGTTGGACCATTTAATTTTTAAAGTGCCTTCTAATTCTAAAATTCTAACCTTTAAAGCAAGATTTCCTCACAGCTGAAGAATATACTGCTTTATAATTGGGCCCTATGGATGGACTTAGTTTCTCTTTAGAGATTCTACTATAAAGTGAATGAATAATACAAAGATAATGTAATCTGCTCATTTTCCCTTTTTCAGAGATTCAGGACTGAATGAGACAATGTCTGTAGAGTACTTTAGGACTCCTCATTTAACACCATTGAGCTTAAAAGATTATAAATAGTCCAGCGAGTAGCTGCAGAATGCACTATCAGATAAAACATTCTTCCTTATGCTTTCACGGCTAACGTGAACATTTTCCTCCCCTTTCAGATGGAGAAAGAGAATTCTGAATGGAGCTCAAGGACACATTTTAACTTGCAAATGTCAAGAAGAATCTCATCATCCTTTGTTACTTTGTGACTGACTAATATATTAGTTAATTGCTGACTAGTTGCTAATGAGCTAATCTGTATGCACAGAGGGCATCTAACTATTAGCACAGAAGTAACGGCAAAGCTCTGAAGCGCTGCTGAATGGATCCAGCGAGCTGTCCACAGCCGCTCTCAGGGTGGGAGAGAGAGAAGGGTGTGGGAACAAGCAAACTTGGAAACATTGTGCCTATCTTCCCACCTAGTCAATAAAGACAAGAAAGAACACACAAGACTCCTTTGGCAATTATTTCCTCCCTGCTTGCTAAGTAGCCACCTGTAGTATCAGAAAACTACCACTAAGTGGCACTATCTCATTAGTGTTCTCTTTCATCAGCGTGACAAAACCTACTGGGCCTTCATTGGACCATGGAATACATTTATCGTTCTGTGTTTGCAGATTTTGGCTTAGCAAGAGGTTTTTGCTCTCAACATGTTTCTCTGGGGTTTTCTGTATTTCTCTTTTCCAGCCTTTTTTTTTTTTTTTTTTTTCTTTCTCGGGAATCTGGGCCAATACTTAGGGATAGGCATAGAGATGAAGGCCATCATCGTGGTAATAACCATAATGGACGACTTAAAGGAGGGAAATACTGATAGTGAGCTTTTATTTAAGCGGATTTCCAGGTATTACTCCCAGGACTCACCAGAACTCTGCAAGGTTGCCTTCATTTTCTGAGCAAAGAAACTGAGATTCAGGGAATGAAAACAACTTTCCCGAGGATATCCAACAACTAAGTAACAGAGATACAACGTGAGTCCAAGATTATGTGATGTCAAAGCATTAGTGATCTTTGAATCATTCATGTCACTTGACTATTAGGTATAGTGAGAAAAGACAAAAGTGTAGCCCTTCACGGAGGTTGCAATCTAAAAGGGGAAATAGAGTAAATGAACCAAATTATTTGTAATACAAGTGAAACAAATATGTGACTTATTTATGAGTCCATAAAGTTTCTAAAAGATCTGAGATTACTGGGACACTTACTGGGTACAGAGTCAAGAAGACATCCTGAAGCCAACTCTTCTCTTAGAGTAGAATTTTTCAGAAGGGGACATAGTTCTGAAGATGAGAGTGAGGAGGTTAGATTAAAATGCAGATATTCTTGGGTTTAGCCCTCAAATTTACGATTTCGTTTCATAAGACATTAATTTGTTCTATGTGTTTTGAGATGTCTTCGCTAGAGCTCTGTCAATCAGTGAAGGAGACCTACGTGAAATGTTTCGAGGGCTAAGAGGCCCAACTCTCCCACATTGTTTACTGCACAGAGCCACGTGAAAGGCAAGAATCAGGAATCTCATAATACGAAGACAAACTAACATTGATGTGCTGTGGGATGGACCTCCCACCTGGTGCCCTGCATGCATCACGGTACTCAATCGTAACACAACCCAAATAAGATGTGTATTATATTAGTATTTCCTCAGGATGTCCAGCCTAGTTACTGTCGAGTTCAATAACTCACCAGAGGTCACACAGCTAGTAAGTGGTGAAGCTGGGATTCCATCCAAATTGGCAGATCAAAGAGCTCAGCTTTTAACCTTTAAACACACTGCCCCCACTTGGCATGCTTTATGGCAGTGAGCAAGTGCTCTGCCATTGTAATACTAACTTAAATTTGATTTATATTTCGAAGAAGTTTAAAGTACATCACTGAATTTGATGCTAACAACAATCCAATGACAAGGGCAGTTTAGATTTTCTTATCACTACATCT
>RJWJ010040896.1:0-13765 GCA_004363605.1 Indri indri
TATTCTCCAGGACAATAAGCTGATTTATTCAATAAATAGTGTTCTTTAACAAAAATTTTAAAAGAGAGTTGTCATCAAGATGGCAGAATAGGAGTTTTATAGCTCTACTTCCACCCCCACCCCCAGATCCAACCAGCAACTATCCACAGGAAAGAATACCTTCATGAATATTGCAGAATTCAGGAGTGAGGTCGAGACACCCTCTTCAGCTGCACAACTGAGAAAAGCCAAGTTCAAAGGTTTTCCCATGGCTGGGAATCAACTGGAAGTCAGTGATTACCCACCTGGCCCAGCCAACCCCAACTGCTGACTGGAAACTCCATTAAGCCTCAGTGCTCTGCTAAAGCCTATCCTTGGCCAAGTGGCAAGCCCAAGTCCATGCATATCTTTGGGTCATAGCCTCTGTGGCTCTACCCAAGCTATGTATCCCAGTAGCAACTCCAGAGACCTCACCTGGCCTCAGAACACAGCACCTAACATTGCCCAAATAGATTCAAAACAATAGAACTGCCCAGCCAGGAAAGACAACCTGCAACCCCACCTAATCAGAGATGACTATGGAGCCCAGCCAACAGCTCCAACTGATGGCAGAGTCCAGCCAGTGTTCTCACCAGAATACTGCACAGCCAGCAGTATTCTTTGACCTAAGAGCACAGGAAGCAATCTAGCCCAACTAGGGAACCCAACACCAAGATCTGCCTGTCCAGGGTTGCTACCATCTAACCCATCCAGAATTCTAGGCTAGACTAAATAGTAAAAATCTATCACCACCAAAGACCATTTGCAAAGCCTGGAAGAGGTAGGTGGCTATCTTCTAAAATGTTCAGGCATCAATGTAAGGACACAAAGATTAGGAAAAATCAGGGAAATATGACACCACCAAAAGAAACTAATAAAGCTCCCATACTGGACCCAGAAGAAATGAAGAGCTATAAAATGACTGACAAAGAATTCACAATAATCCTCTTAAAGAAGTTCAGGAAACTCCAAGAAAATATAATTTAATAAAAAATTTAATTTAATAAAAAATTAAATGAAATTTGAAAAACTCAATGCATAAACAAAATGAGTTTGATAAAGAAATATAACAATAAAAAATAGAAATCCTAGAGATAAAAATATAATAACCAAACTGAAAATTTTCAATAGAATGCTTCAACAGCATACTTGCTCAGACGGAAGAAAGAATAATAGCTGAAATTTCCCAAATCTGGGGAAAGATGACAATATCCAGATACAGGAAGCTCAGAGTCACCAAATTCAGCCCAAAGAGGAGTTTACTGAGAAATATAATCAAATTATCAAAAATCAAAGACAAAGTAAAAATATTGAAGGCAACAAGAGGTAAGAATGTACCATATTCAAAAGTGTTCCAATACATCTTTCAGCAAATTTCTCAGCAGAAACCCTGAAGGCCAGGAAAGAGCAGCATGATGTATTCAAAGTGGTGAAGGAAAGCAACTGCCAACCAAGAATACTTTACCTGGCAAACCTATCCTTCAGAAATGAGGGTGAAATAAAAACTTGCCCCCCAAAAAAGAAACCTAAGGGAGTTTGTCACCACTAGACCTCTGTTACAGGAATTGCTAAAGAGAGTTCTTTAAGCTAAAATAAAAGGCTACTAATTAATAACAAAAAATACATGAAAGTAAAAAACTCAAAGGTATAATTAATACATAGTCATACTCAGTATTCTCAAATACTGTAAAGGTGGTGTGTAAAACAATTTTATCCCTTCTATGTGAGTTAAAAGACAAACCTATTAAAAACAACTATATCTATAATAAATTATTAAAGGATACAAATTACCCAAAAAAGTGTAAATTTTGACATCAAAATCACAAAAGATGGAAGGGGAGACAGTAAATCGATAGTTTTTATATGTCATTAAAGTTAAGTTTTAATTAGCTTAAAGTAACCTGTCATAAGGATAAGATGTTTTATTTAAGCCTTATGGTAGCCACAAAGCAAAAATCTGTAGTAGTTGTACAAAATATAAGAAGAAAGGATTCAAAGCATACCACCACAGAAAGCCATCAAACCACAAAGGAATACAGCAAGAGAGGAAGAAAGAAACGAAGAACATATAAAAAAATCAGAAAATAAATTATAAAATGACAGTAGGAAGTCTTTACCTGTCAATAAGTACCTTTAATGTAAATGGATTAAATTCTCTAATCAAAAGATATAGAGTGGCTGAATGGCTTTTTTTTTTTAAAAAAAAAAAAAGCAAGATTTAACCAAAGCATATGCTGCCTGCAAGAGACTCATTTTACTAGTATGGATGCACATAGACTGAAAGTGAAGATATGGAAAAATATATTCCACACAAATGGAAACCAAAAGAGAGCAGAGATAGCTATACTTATATCAGACAAAATAGACTCTTTAAGTCAAAAGAGAAAAACAAGGTCATCATACAATTATAAAAGGGTTCATTCATCAAAAGGACATTATAATTATACATATGAATGTACTCAATATCAGAGAACCTAAATACATAAAGCAATTATTATATGATATGAATGGACAGGTAGACTGAAATACTATAATAGTAGGGGACCTCAATATCCTACTTTCAACAATGGACAGATCATCTAGAAATGGTGTTGCTCTGCTCAACAATGGACAGAAAAGCAAAAAGAAAACATGGGATTTGAATTGCACTTTGAACCAAATGGACCTAACAAACATATACAAAACATTCCAACCAACATTAGCAGGATATACATTCTTCTCAATTGGACACAGACCATTCTCCAGGATAGAAACAAAACAAATCTTAACAATTTTAAGTGGACCAAAATAATATCAAGTATCTTTGGACTACACTGGAAAGAAATGAGAAATAAATAACAGAAGAAATCTTTAAAAAATTACACAAATATATAGAAATTAAACAACATGCTACTAAATGATAAATGGATCACAGATGAAATAAAAAATGAAATAAAAAATACCATGGTACAAATGGAAGTAAAAATACAACATACCACAACTTACCAGATGCAGCAAAAGCAGTCCTAAGAGAGAAATTTACAACAATAAATGCCTTTATCAAAAAATAAGAAAGACTTCAAACAAACAATTGAACATTACACCTCAAGGAACTAGAACAAGAAGAACAAAGAGCCCAAAATTAGCAGAAGAAAGAAAATAAAGATTACAGCAAAAATAAATAAAATAGAGACTAGAAAAAAATCAACAAAATTAAGAATTTGGTTTATTTAAAAGATAAACAAAATTGACAAACCTTTAGCTAAACTAACTAGGAAAAAAAGAAAGAAGACTCAAACAAATAAGGTCAGAAATTAAAGAGGAGACATTATAATTAATAAAACAGAAATACAAAGGATCACAAGAAACTACTATGAACAATTATGTGTCTACAATTTGGATAATCTACAAAAAATGGATAAATTTCTAGACACATACAAATTACCAAGGCTGAATCATGAAAAAATAAAAAATCTGAACAGACCATTAACAAGGAAGGAGATTGAATCAATAATAAAAAGTCTCCCATTAAAAAAAAAGCTCAGGACTAGACAGCTTCACTGTTGAATTCTACCAAACATTTAAGGAGCTACCAATTTTTCTCAAACTCTTCCAAAAAATACAAGTGGAGGGAACACTTCCAAACTCATTTTATGAGTTCAGGATTATCTTGATACCAAAGCAGGACTCAGACACTACAAGAAAAGATAATTACAGGCCAATATCCCTGATGAACATAAATGCAAAAGTCCTCCCCAAAATGTTAGCATACTGAATTCAACAATACATCAAAAGAATCATTCACCATGATCAAGTAAAATTTATCCCTTGGATGCAAGGATAGGTCAACTATACAAATCATTAAAAAATTAAGGATAAAAATCACATGATCATTTCTATAGATGCAGAAAAAGAATTTGAGAAAATTTAACACCCTTTCATGATACAAACTCTCAATATAGTAGGTATAGAGGGAATATACCTAAACATATTAAAGGCCAAATATGGCAAATCCCTAGCTAAATCATTTTCAACAATGAATAGTTGAAAATTTTTTCTCTAAGATCAGGGACAATACAAGGATGCCCACTCTCATCACTTCTTTTTAATGTAGTACTAGAAGTCTTAGCCAGAGCAATTAGGCAAGAGAAAGAAATAAAAGGTATCCTAATAGGAAAGGATGAAGTGACATAATCTTAATTTGCTAATTACATCATTTTATATATAGAAAACCCTAAGTTTTCCACCAAAACACTACTAGAATAAACCAATTCAATACAATTGTAGGATACGAAATCAACATACAAAAATAGTAGTGTTTTATATACTAATAATGAACTATCTGAAAAGGAAATTAAGAAAACAATCCCATTTATAATAACAACCTAAAAAATTAAATACTTTAGTGTAAATTTAACAAGGATGTAAAAGACCTGTGTCCTAAAAACTATAAAACATTGATGAAAGAAATTGAAGAAAACACAAATAAATGGAAAGATATTCTGCCTTCATGGTTTGGAAGAATTAATATTGTAAAAATGTCTATACTAACCAAAGTAATCTATAGATTCAATTCAATTCATATCAAAATTCCAATGTCATTTTTCACAGAAATAGAAAACACAATCCTTAAATTTGTATGTAATTACAAAAGACCCAAATAGCCAAAATAATCTTGATCAAAAAGAAAAAAAGCTTGAAACATCACATTCCTTGATTTCAAAGCACATTATAAAGCAATTATAATCAAAACAGCATGGTACTGGCATAAGAATAGTCCCATTGGCCAATAAAACAGGATAGAAAGCCCAGAAATAAATCTATGTATTATAGTCAATTTATTTTTGACAAAGGTGTCAAGAACAAACAATAGGTAAAAGACAATCCCTTCAACAATGTTGGAAAAACTGGATATTCACATGCAGAAGATTGAAATTACACCTTTGTCTCGTTTCATGTGCAATAGCCAACTCAAAATAGATTAAAGACTTAAATACAAGACCTGAAACTGAAAACTACTGAAATAAAACAGAGAAAAATCTCCATGACATTGGTCTCAGCAATAATTTTTTAGATATGATCCCAAAAGCACAGGCAACCAAAGCACAAAAATAGGTAATGAGGTAACATCAAACTAAAAAGCTTCTGTATAGCAAAGGTAACAATTAACAAAGTGAAGAGACAAGTCTTGACTTGTAGTGAAGAGTTCTCTCATGCTTTGGTTAAATCTTGCTTATTAAAAAATGGGAGAAAATATTTACAAACCATACATCTAATTGGAGAGTGATATCCAAAATATATAAGGCCCTCAAACAATTCAATGGCAAGAAAACAGCCTAATTAAAAACTGGGCAAAGGATCTGAACAGATATTTCTCAAAAAAAGATACACAAATGGCCAACAAGTACACACACAAAAAAATGCTCAGCATCACTAATTACCAGAGAAATACAAATCAAGACCACAACAAGATATAATCTCACATCTGTTAGAATGGTTTTTATCAATTAGATGAAAAATAAGTGTTGGCAAGGATACGGAGAAGAGGAAATTCTTCCATTGTTGGTAGGAATGTAAATTAGTACAGCCATTATAGAAAATGATATGGAAGTTCCTCAGAAAACTTAAAATAGATTTTAAATATCTATTTAAAATAAAATAAAATAAATTACTATGTAATCCAGTAATCCCACGTTTGGGTATATATCCAAGGGAACTGAAATCAATATGCCAAAGAGATATCTGTACTTCTGTGTTTACTGCAGCATTACTCACAATAGCCAATGTATGGAATTAACCTAAGTGTCCATCAACAAATGAATGAAGACAGAATATCTTGTATATATACACAATGGAATACTATTCGGCCTTTAAAAAGAAGAAAATCCTGTTATTTGCAACCATGTGGATGAATCTGGAGGACATTATGCCAAGTGAAATAAGCCAGGCACAGAAAATAAATACCACGTGATCTCACTTACATGTGGAATCTAAAAAAGCTGAACTAGTAGAAGTAAAGTGTAGAATGATGCTGATCAGAAGTTGGGCAGGGGGTGCAGGCTGGGAGGGAGGGAATGGTGATTTGTTGATCAAAAAGTACAAAGTTTCAGAGAGAGAGAAGGAATAGCTTTTGAGATCTATTGCACAGCAGGGTAATGATGTCAATAAAATGCATATTTAAAAATAATGAAGAGAGTATATTTCAAATATCTCTCCATAAAAAATGATAGCTAAGTGAGGTGATAGATATGTTAATAAGCTTGATTTAATCATTCTACATTGTACACATATATCAAAACATTACATTGTACCCCATAAATAAAAACAATTATGATTTAGTGATCAAAAATAATATTAACAATAAAATAAATAAGAAAAAACAATGAAATAAAAAGGGAACAGCTATTACAGATTAAAAGAGTTAAGAACATAAAAACCAAATGCAATGTGAATACCCAGTTTGGACCCTGATTCTGACAAACTAACTCTTAAAAAAATGTTTTTGAAGAAATCAAGGAAATTAAATATGGACTGGGTATCAAATAATGTTAATAAATTGTTGTTAATTTTGTAGTATAATAATGGTATAATTGTGTTTTTTAAATGTCCTCATATGTCAGGGACCCATAATAAACTAGTAACATAAGTTAGATGATATGATATTTGGGATGCTTTAAAAATATTAAATACATTAATATCAGCAAAATCACCAGCACCACCAGCAATAGTAGCAGTCATAGTAGTATAGAAATGGGAATAAAATAAAGCCAACAAAATGTTTGTAATGTGGAAACTGTATGATAGATACATTACGGTTTATTATCCTTTCCTTTCTACTTCTGTATATGTTTGAAAATTTCCATAATAAAAATCATTTAAGCCCCAACTAATTTAGAAGCAAGTCTCATGAGTGAGGTAGTGATTAAAATGTGTTATTCTATTTTGGTCAAAAACTGGCTCTCCCGTAATGAGCAGTTTTTTCATGTGCTTCTGAAAGCAATTTTAAAAGAGGAGAACTGGGCTTGAATTATCATTCTGGGTGATCTTGGGCAACTATGTCTCCGTATAACTTGTTTTCCATATCAGTCAACAAGGAAGTTGAATTATTTGATCACCAAGGTCTTTTCCAGCATGTTTCTGTAGCTATTTTACTCAATGACAAAATGATTTGATAAAGGAATAGCTTTTTAATGTCATAATGATCTTTGGAATGTATAAATATAATTTTTTAAAATAATTTTAAAAAACAACTTCCTTACCTGTAATGACTATATTTAATATTTGACCACAGTGATTATACAAGGTCAGGAATGTTCAAAAGCAATCAATTCTATGAACAATAGCTTGTGAGGAAACTGCTTTAATTTATTCTTTTCTAATCAGAATGAACCCTTAATACCTGGAAACTGTTACCTGCTAAAAGCAATCCAATCCTGATTGTCTACATGGTTCAGGTCACCAGATAATAGCTTAATTTACTACAATGAATAGACTGGCTGACCTATCACATCTCAAAGATTCTTCAAACCAGGAATCTGGTACTCCATAGATCAAAAGAAAAAACTAGAAACTTTTCTGCTCTTCAAACATTTGTACCAATGATGTGTAGTTAACTTTGTAGATAGTATATTTGATAGCCAATTGAACTAGCCTTTACATCCTGCTTTCCATACAGACAGAGATGAAGTGAGGCCAGCTGGATGATCTAGTGTTGGGTTTGGTTTTTCGATCTTGTGTTTACTTTTTCATGCTCACTCCACTATTTTTCCCTCAACTCCATTTTATACTTCATCAGTTCCTAGAAACTTTTCCAATTTAGGGTCAAACCAATCACTTATTAAGAGTAATGTTTCTATACCCTTTCTCTTGATAATTTTACTTAATTCAATTGCAAAGTTACCACTGATGTGATTTGATTCTTAAACTATTTTTTATACGGCAGAGATATTTTTAATATACAATGTTATCCCTCTTCGCTTAAGCTGATTTTAAAAGTACAAGTCACTGTTTTTTAACAAGAGAGGAAATATAACTTGCAATCAGTAAAATAATTAAATATTTGTATTAGAACACATGGCAGATATAATTAACCACAACCCTAATTAGTTTTAAATCTGAAATATTTGAGTGATGACTAATTACCTTAAAAAAGAAAATTGCAATTATTTGCCTTTAATATTCAATATGAGTACCTTTTTTCTTAATTGCAAATAATGAACCAACCTGTCAATAATTTCCCCATGTTAAAAGGTGTCAGATCTGGAGGAGACTAGAATTTGACGCTGAAGTTTTAAACTTTTAGAACAATCTCTGGCTTCTTGCCCTGACTTAGAAAGAAAATAATCACATTAAGATTTAGAATTTTTAGAGAGTTGGGCCATCATCTTTTGTTTAAGCCCTTTCAAGGTAAAGTTCTTTATTCAGTTAAGGAAATGAGAAGTCTAATGAATTTGAAACAAAGTATTGCTTTTGAATTCTTTCATAAATTTCATATCATGCTATTTATCCCACCAGATAATTCTGCATTGAAATGTGTGAACTTTTCTTGACATAAACTTCCAAATACAAGTTATCATTGTTTGCAAAAGCCCTTGAGGACACAACTCGAAATTTTTATATGTTTTAATTGCTAAGCCAGAAAAATATATATCCCAACCTACAGCAGGCCACCACCTTGCCTGCCTTTCGGTAGCATCATTCCAGTCCATGTGAATAATGCCTCTGGGGCTGTACTGCCTGGTTGTGTGCAGTGGCCCTCACCACAGGCAACTGCATGCTCAATTTCATTAAAATGCTCTACCAAGAGTAAACACTCAATAACTACTTATTAATTAACTAGTACTTTCCATAGCAGCAGATTTAGTTGAATAATGGTAAAATATTAGAAGACTCAGATGCCAGAATTTCTTAGTAATAAAGTACAAAGTGAGTGGATATTTGGCAACGTTTGCATTCATTTGTTAGGGAGAAATTGCCACACCAGATTCGTAATTCAAATCCACAGTGGGATAGTAGGCATTGACCACATAAATACAATGAATACCAAAATTCTGTTTTGCTTTTGGAAAAAGACCTAATAACCATTAAAGTGCCCAGCACAATATAAAGCTTTCTACAAGTGCCTTGCTCTTAACAAAATATTATCACAGACATCTTAATCTTTTCTTTTCCTTTTCGACAATGGTATGAGGTGGTATTATTATTAACATTGTTATTAATATCATGAGTATACATTAGAAGAAACTGAGATTTGAAGAAATTAAAAAGCTTGGCCAGGTCACAGCAAGTGGAAGCACCAACACCGAAATCCATGCCTTCTAACTCCGAGACTGGAGCTCGTTCCACCACAAAAGGTCAAGTTCTATTTGAGCCGTTCTTTAATTCCTACAGCCTACTTTCTAGTCACTTGAAAGTAACAGCACAATAAAAAGAGAACCGGGCTACTGGAAATAATTGAGATAAAGAAAACAACCAAAAATAAAGATATGCAAGTCATTATTTTTCTCACTGATTTGAAAGTTTGTAAAATTAATGGCATGGCGCAAGGAGCCTAAAAGTTGGCTTTTTGCATTAAGAATCTTTTTCCCCGTCAGTGATTGACAACATTTGGGAATAGAGTAGTAGAACTGGAAGCATTCTTTAGAGCCCAAACTTATTCCAAAAGGCTGGGTTCTCACCTCCTAGGCCCCTTTGAACCTCCCTACGCTTCACCTGCTAAGCTCTCCTAGACCTCAATTCCCTCACTGTGCTTTCTTTCCCTGGCCACCACCTGCCCTAAGGACGGCCTGTAGTGAGTGGGGGCTCAGAGACCAGTTGGGTGGAATAAGGCATAGAACAGTGGCCTGAGGTTCTGGCAGGGCGGTGTTTGGGAAGAGAGGTAGATGAGGGAAAGCGCAGAGTGCTTTAACATGCAGCAGGCTACAGCCCTGCTTCCTAGTTCCTCTTTCCTAAGCCCCTACTAGCAACCCTTCAACTTAGCACCCTCTTTAGTCTCAGATTCCCCCTACTCTACATTTATCCCTTCCATTCCTGGACCCAAACTTCCTTTCCAGAAGAATTGCCAGAAAGCCCAGCTCTGTCAGCCTCTCCCCTGTTCCTATATACTCTTTCCCTCTATTTTCCTGGCTCCCCCTCTCCCCACTCAGAATCACTTCCCTCTGCCCTAGACTACACTTTATTCTCTCCTGGCCAATGTCTTCACCACCCTTCACACCTGACTTCCGTTCCTCATATACTTACCTCAGTTAAAAGAGAAAGGGGAGGAGGAGAGGGCTTTTTTCAAAAATGTTAGCTCAGTAATAAACCTATATTATATCAGATCTATAATGATGGAATATGACCCCAAAAATGAAGGATATGCATATAACTGAAGTTGAGAATCATTGAACTAATCCAGCTCTTCTTTGGAAATAAGAAAACTGAAATCAATGATGTTACATGAATTGCTCGAAGTCACAAAGTTGACTAGCACCAGAGCCTGAGCTAGCCTTAACATTTTTTGCAACATGTCCCTGAAAGCAGAGACATATTCAGATTACCTATTGGTTATTCCTATTATCATGAGGCCCAATTTCCCACTCATTTGGATATAGTTTAAAGTTTCTTTGTTTTTAACAAAAAAACTTCATAGCCTTTTCTCTTGCCCCATTTTCTATCACAGCCTCAAATTATAGAAAAAACAATGTTTGTTAAGATTACAGGAAAGAGATGTGGCTAGAAAAATATTATCCCATGGTAGGCCCTATTAGTGTCTTTTGAGATTATTAGAATAAACACTCACACACATACACACATTCACACACATGTACATGATTCATAGAAGTACATAGGTGATAGATTTAAGTAAGAAATGAAAACTGCATGTGTTTTAGTTTATTTTTAATTATTTTTTGAGACAGGGTCTCACTCTGTCACCCAGGCTGGAATGCAATGTCACAATCACAGCTCACTGCAACTTTGAACTCCTGGGCTCAAGTGGTCTTTCCACCTCAGCCTCCCAAACTCCTGCCCTCAAGTGATTCTCCTATCTCAGCCTCCCAAAGTGCTAAGATTACAGGGATGAGCCACCACTCCCAGCCATTTTTTCTTTTATTTAAGGATTCAAATGAGAAAGAAGTCATTCATACTAGGGGATCTTGAAAAATGCTGAACAACAACATCTGAAGTTTTTACACAGATCTCCAAATGCTGAAATCATTCTGATGCAAACAGTGTCCCACTGAAGGGAGGAAAGCCCCCTGAACTTGCCAAATGGGTTCTTGGCTTCACGCAGGAAAGAATTCAAGAGCGAGCCAACTGGTGACAGAAAGTTTATTGAGAGAAAGACAGACAATAGATCGTACTCCACAGACAGAGTAGAGGTCCTTTTCCAAGCAAGAGGGGGACCCCGTATGGTGCAATGGTAATGTTTTTAAATGTTCAAACACCCAGTTAGGAAACAGCCCTACATGGTCTCGAGGTCAGGTGGTGAAGGTTAATCATAAACTGCTGTCACAGAAAGGTAAGCACAAACTATTTGTAGGGCATCTGGCTTATAATTTATCCATCTTCAGGAGGTCCCAGGGCAGCGACTTCTTGGTGACTTCCTCGTTCAGGGCGGTTAGGGTCTGGTGTGGGTCAAAATGGCAACTCTCAGGCTCTTGTGACCTTTCTTTTCTGCCTTATCCCTACATTATTCCACTGTAAACACTTAGTAAATTTTTTTTTTTTAAGAAAGAAAGTAAAGGTAATAAAGACCTGTTACCTAATTCTGGGCTGAGGCTGAGTCACTGTGTAAACAAACTTCAGCTACTAGCCTGCTTTCTTAAGGATGAATCAATTGCTTTGAACATTGAATGTAGTAAGTTCTTCCAGATTTCGTCCTGCAGAATAGAACCACTCATCGTTGTTCTGTGGAGGAATGAATATAAGTCAATGTCTTCTGGGTTTGCTAGCTATCTTCTATTTCAGAATTTGAATTTGCCCAACAAGCCTGCAAAAATGATCAATGAAGAGAGGAGAGTTGGTACAATGTCATGAAGGCACAAGAGACAAGGAACTCGGAGACCTGGATTCCTTCCATGGCCAAAATCAAACAAAATTCCAAAGGCCATGGAAAAAGAAAACTTACCAACATATTCACAATAAAATGCAACAGAGTAATTTCATAGCTTATTCTTCCTTCTTTTTCGACAATACTCTGCTCTCAGGAAAAAACTGGGGCATTACCGTTCCTCCGCCCCCTGGATCACTTAGTAACTAGCCTTAGGCAAAGCATTTAAGCTTTATGAACCGCAGTCCAGTCCCCCAACTCGTAAAATAAGATTATGATAATATTACCTTCTGTTAATATGAGAATTAAATGTGATGATATATCTAAAGTACTTAGCAATATGCCTGGCATACACTAACAATTCAAAAAAATGACAGCTATTATTTTGATTATGATGTATGGCAATGACAATGTTGCCGGAAAATGGTTTGAAGATTATTCAAGTCAGCTTACATGTGGTGAGAGACAAAAGTAAAGGTAACATGTTAAAAAGAAAATGTACAATATTCCTCTTTTTTCAGAATTTTGCTAAAGAATAATTCTAGGTTTAGAAATAGTAGCCAAGGCCAAAGAGCGTTTTCTCATAAAACTCAACCAGTCCTAATAAGAACGAACTCTGTGTTGATCTAAGCAGACTAAGGTTGCCAGATTCAGCAAATAAACATTCTGGAAGCCCAATTAAATTTAAATTTCAGATAAACAATGATTTTTCCATAATACTGTGAGTATGTTATTTCATGAAATATTTGAAACACATCTTTATAAAAAATTATTTGTTGTATATCTGAAATTCAAATTTAATTGAGCATCTTATATTTTATCTGAGAATCTTAATGAACACATGGACTGAAGGAATCAGGAAAATCTAAATGGTACACTCAGAGCAACCTTCAAAGACCACAAGTGTAACCCTAGGGGCTAATGAGGATTGTTATATTTACCTTCACTGGCTTGAGAGGGTTTCTTTTCCTTGAAATCAAAAATGCTTGACTACAAAAACTCTTATCTTGTCTGTTTTAGTTGTCCTACCTTAAAATATGGAAGAGTAATGCTTACAAGGCTCTTGTAAAGAGAAAATAGAAACTAAATGTGAAAGTACTTTGTAAACTAGGTTTTCAGGACTTTCCAGGTAAAAATACTAGATTGAACACATGCTCTTTCCAGAAACCCTGCTAAAATAACAGGAAAGGGATTTTTTTAAGGCATAAACCCAAAAGGAAAGAGAAAACAGAACCCGAAAGGACAGGGAGTATATACCAGCAACAGCAACCCCTCCATGCTGCTAGGCAGGTAAGTGAACCTGTCTTGGACCTTCTAGACCAGAGCAGAAAAACACATTTAAGTGACCTCAGTCAACAACAGGTAGAGAAGAACAATTCACCAGCTAAGTCCTATTCAAATCCTTTACCGACAAAATGATGAGACATAATAAAGTAGTAGTTGTTTTAAGCTATTAATTTGGTGTGATTTATTACACAACACTGGAACACATAATAGAAGGCAGAGTGGGATTGATGTCATTAAGGTAGAACCTTATAGATCACTGGTGAAGATTTATTTCTAATTAAACACATTGGAGAGGAGTTCAGAGTTCACAAGGACAATGATGTCTCAGCTGGTATTAAAAGATAATTAGAATAAAGAACCTCAGACTATGTAAAGCATAAGCTTAAAGAACTTCCCTCTTTCACAGGGCTTTTGACAGTACCAGATACTGATCTGAACTCCCCACAAATT
>RJWJ010040897.1:0-13760 GCA_004363605.1 Indri indri
TCCCAAGCAGGCGCGTTACAGAAGAAATTCATCTCAGCTCTGTGGAAAATTCATCTGTTGATCTTAAAGCAACTGCCAAGCTGTCTTTGGTACATGACAGCTGGAAGAAATTTCCTTCTCACATCCATGTTTCAAATACAGACACTCACCAGGTTGGTTAAAGAGGGAGGAAGGATAACGGAGATGAAGATGTGGAGACGTGTGATGTGAAAGGCAGACGGAGCTCAGGGAGATCTGATGAAGAGAATTAAATGAACTTTAAGTGGCTTCTAAAGACACCTCTGCAGATTTCAGATAAGTCACCTGTCAAAAGTCATTTTCTTATAGGACATCGTTCACCCCTATTGACTACGACAGATTTATACTTGATTCTAAGCCATGTTCCCAAACTGGATTTTCACCTTTGTTTCTTAAAGCATCGGCTCATCTCAGATAAAGTTAGAGATTTTCTGCAATTGTGATACTTAATATTGATGTTTCTCTTGCCACTGTTCCATGTAAATTCACCCTTGCTTAATTTACTCCTTAAAATCAGCTCCATGGAATTGCGTACTAAGAATAGAGAGTCGAGGGGCACAGCAATGGTAGGTCTGAGGGCTGTCATATTGTTACCACGTAATTACTGCTTGCTTAGAACTCCACGCAGAGCACATGCAACCCGGAATGTGCTTGCTAAGTAAACAACACTTTTTGATTAAAAAAAACTCTAAAATTTTTTGGTGTTGACAAACAAGTATTATCACACTGCATTATCTTTTTTTAATTCCCAATTTTGTTCTTTGTCCACTGTAATTTTTCCTTTAAAACAAAAAGTCATACTGCTTTTGTGATTTGAAAACATTATGTATACATGCACACACACACACACACGTAGAGAATTTAATTTAAAAGGTCTACATACTCTATATGCTACGTTATGTTAATTTTTATATGATATCCCTACTTCATGTTTCTACTTCCACAAATATAGACCCATATAAATGACTGCATTTCATTCATTACATTCATAGAAAATAATTATTTTAATAAATTATATGTCGAGAGGTTTTTTTCTCTTTTAAACAATAGCGCAATGAAAATTGCCTCGTGTGTGCATCTCTGTGCACTGCCATTTTATTTCCTTAGAAAAGAATTCCTGAAGGTGAAATAGTTGGAAAAGAGGATACATGTCAATTACATTCTAATTCCTATTGGGGTAGGACTACAGAGAGATTGTTCCATCCACCAATAGCCTAGGAAGCTGCCTGTTCCATTTGAATCATCTGGGAAAGGCTAAAAATAACAATTCTGTCCCCCTCCCCTCCAAATTACTTTCTACAGGGATTGTACTAATTTGCAGTCCCACCAGCAATGTAAGAGTGTTCCTGTCTCTCCACATCCATGCCAGCATTTGTTGTTTTGGGACTTTTTGATAAAGGCCATTCTCACTGGAGTTAGGTGATAACTCATTGCAATTTTAAATAAAATAGGAGAGACCTCATGGAGAAGGTGAACATTTGAACGCAGACCTGGAGAGGTGAAGGGGAAGCTTTGCCTACACCTGTGGGAAAAGCATCATAGGCAGAACCTCCCCAGCATACCTTTATCCTCCGCCCTGTAGCTACTCAGTCTTCAGCCATAAAGGCCATGAAGACTTTTAAACATCAGTCACATTAGGGGAGCTTCATTGAGAAATATTTTGGAAATAATAGTGGAATTCTGTCAGAAGGAGTTAGAATGTTTCCTCTGAGGCACAGGAATAAATGCCCGTGTACAATGCATTGACGTGTGTATCCAAATAGATTTTTCATTCTCAGAGAACTAACAAGAAATGTGACATATACATCCGCTCTCTCCACAAACACATTCAAGTTTCAAGTTGCTCATGTAGATTCTCAGGGAAATTGCCCCAGAAAATGAGCAAGGTGTTGAAGCTAAACAGCAACAAAGCAAGTATTAACATTGTGCTTGCTGTGGTTAAAGAAAGACCCCACTTCTTGTCACAGAAATGGATAGCCACCCTGATGAAGTTTTACATTTTGATTTATATCGATTTCATTTTAGGTAAGATGGGGTGGAATAAAAGTACAGGCCTATAGAAAAGGAAAAGAGCTTAGATTAAAGGAATTTGTGAATTCAACATTTGAGAAACATACGGGTGCTGAGGAAAAAATGACGTTCATCAAAAGGCACCGTAAAACAACATTATGGAAAGAATATGCTTGTCTGCAATTCTATTTTGAGAATGAGTGACTAGCTCGTACCGCAATTCCACAACAGTCCCTCCCTATTTTCTATCCTGGAAATCATGATTGTGTACGGAGGCTTCAGGTCTGTGTGCTTGCCTTTGTATTGAGCACACCATGTTAGGGTGAGGTGCCCAGAGAAAATGGGAAGAGAATTCAATTTACAAATATTAGTTGAGTTTGGTACAGACAGAAATTAGTTCATCTGCTTAAAGTAGAAGATCCCCTCCCAGCCCTACCAAAAGTGGAATTGCACACACAGCACACACAAGCACACACTCACGCATGCACACATCTACAGCACACATGCATATACACATGTGTACACATGCACGCAAACACACTGGTTTAAACAAGACAGGTATTTATTTCTCTCTTCTAAAAGACAGCGATGGGTAGTAAGACAAGGCCAGTGTGGTGTTCTACTGTGTCAGGCACTGAGGCTGCTTCTACCTTGTTGCTTCTGTGACCCTCAGTGGTGGTTTCCTAACTTACACTCCAAGATGATTGATTGAGTTCTGATAATCACATCTGCCGATCTGCTAGCAGAAGCCCACATCCTCAAATTCATGTATTTAAAAAATATATTTGGAAAGTAACATGAAACATTTCTACCTATATCCTTTTGTTTAGCATTTAGCAACACAGACTTCAGTCTATATTTTAGGAAACTGTGTGCCAAAGTCATACTGCAAATCAGGATGTTTATGGTGAAGGATGAATGGGACTGTGACTACTAGGCAAGGGCAGCTGGAAACTGACTCTAAAATATTTCCTATGTTACTGGTAAGAGCGCCTTGCATGCTTGAAGCCTTGGACCACACTGTGCTAGCTTGTCTAGACATTCTATGCAAATGATGTGGCTTATGGTGGATATGTGTCAGCTGTGAAGGCACTTGGTGCCTACATGACAGACCCCAGTAAAAACCCTGGAGGTGAAGGCTTAAACAACTTTCCCTGGCAGAAAACGCTACATGTGTTGCTGCGGTTCATTGCTGGGGGATTATATGTGTCCTGTGCAACTCCATTGGGAGAAGACTCTTGGAAACTCATACCTGGTCCACCAGATGTGATTTTTTCTTAAATTGATCCTATTTTTTATCTTTTTGTTGTGAGAAAGCATAGCCATGAGAAAAACAATTTCTGAGTACTACAGACAGGCTACGTGCTAAGTGCCTTATATGCATTTTAATGCATTACTCCTTCTAATAATCCAATAAAGTTATAATTACTGTTATCTCCATTGTATAATGAGGGGCTGTAGGCTTTGAGAAATTAAATACTTTGCCCAACTTCTCACATCTTGAGGTAGGTGGAAGAGCCATGATGGGAACAAGCCTAAGTATATATGAGGGCTGTCCGGAAAGTATCCAGCCATTGTTAATATCATTTTTCATATTACATGGCTGGATACTTTCTGGACAGCCCTCATACATGTTCTTAACTATAATATAGATTCTGGTAGCTGACTGTTCAACTATAAGAAGAAAAATGTCTTGAGTTCAAGTGTATCTCATTTTTTGAAATAGTAAAATGGATAAACAAATAACAGATTGCAGATTGGTAGGTTGTGTTATTTTTTTTAAGTTCTTTGTTACTTTTCTTTATTAACTTTGGGCTTGCAGAGGTGACTTGTCGTGACCAATGGAATGTGAACAGAAATTATGGTGTGCAGATGTAAAGCAAATCTTTCAAAAGCCACCGTGATTATATTTCTCTTGAGCTCCTGGCTTCTGAAATGAGAGCAGTAGACCTAAATAGCCACTGAATTTTCAGCTTTAGTTCTGGAATGAGAAGACATTTGGAATAGCTCAAACCTAACTTAAGCCTGGAGCAGAGCCAGTATAGACCATTCACCCTGCCTATGAGAAAGGAATATAGATTTTTTTGTAGCCATCTCTGTTTTGGGATTTTGTTTGTTATGCAGCATTACCACAGCAAATGCTGACTAATACAGTTGTACAGCAACTATTTAAGTTTAAATGGAAACAATTTTAATAGACTGTCAAAATTCCCAAAAGAGTCATTCTTATGATAAATACTTTTATTTAGTAAAGGGAGTTTTTGTATCACTAATAAGTTGATATTCGATCAAGAGAAAATATTACTAATAATTATTAAGTACTTACTATGTGGCAGGTACTTTGCTAAGGATGTTATCTCATATTTTGGAATTCTAAATTATGGAGGCTAAATAACTTCTCACATTTTACAAAATGATTTGAAATAATAAAACAAGGTTACATGCATGAGAAGTCTGAGTTCAGAGCCTATACATTCTCATCTGCTGTGTAATACTACTAAAGAATTTTGGATATTTAAACATAATTTACATGTGGATTTTAGTCCACGGCATAAATGAGTAAAATTACAGATCGATAGTATTAATATAAAGGGGAAGGACCAACATTTAGTTTGTTTTCTTAATCTCACACACACATACACACACTGTTGGGGATGGTGAGGTTCATGAATATTACTTTGACCCTTCTAGAGATAAATGCATACATGAGTAATTTGAAGATTTTTTTCCAGGAACTTCCCATATTGAAAGGATTGCTCAAGGCCGGACTTGGAGGAGCACTTGCAACTTGAAATTTTTAATTTAATTTCTCTCTCAGCATAGCAAATAGACACATATTTCGGTTAACATAATGAACACAATGCCCACTACCTAACAGTGTTTTGGGTCTTGTTTTTATTCTATTCCATTCACCTCAGGAGCCCTATAATGTATTTTCCTCTAGAAAAATAACATATACATAAATTGAGATTTTGATATTTTGAGAATCCCCGTGGTTATGAATATTGAGGAAGATGATATGATACCTTGCATACTTCTACATACATAAAGAGATGGAGATTTGTACTTTTCTGGGAAATTTGGGGCCCATAAATAATCAGTTTAAATAATTTAGAGCCGACTTACTCCCACATGCATATATACCCACACCTACAGGTGCACCAAATGTAATAAAAGCATGTTATGCTGTATAGTATTCCATGTATAATTATATGTAAATATATAGTAGAATAATGGGTGCTAACTTGGAATACAGTATGTCATCATCTTTGATTATTTTGTGAATTACCATCTAGTAAAAATTCAGTAGAATTTATACAAAGAATAAAAGGACAATAATATTGACTGTTAACACCTTGTCATTTTATTTCTTCAAAATTTGTTTCTCTAGCTACATAAAGTCCAATGATAAGAAAAACATTTTATTATTCTTTTCAATGCCTCCTCACTTAATGTGCTTGAAAATTGATTCTTTCACAGTGTTCTTCTTCCTTTCTCCCCGCTCTCCCCTCCCCTCCCCTCCACTCTCCTCTCCCCACCTCCCTTTTGTTTTCTCTTTCTGTTCTAATCTGTGTTAGACTTATATATCCATCACTTTTACTGGGAACTTATTTTTCTTTGTCATTTTTGTTTTGAAAACTGTAAAACTCAATTACAAATTTAGATCACCAAGGAAAGGGAATTGGTATTTTTAATGATTTCTATTGTTTGAAGAGAATTAATTAACTAGATAAACTATAGTTAAATTGCAGTATTTATGACTTTCTGAATTCATTGGAGAAATATGTGTACAGTTCATAGAAATAGACACTGCAGTGAAAGATAATTTATCACAGTAGAACTGCTAAACTACAACATTCACTGCTTTGACATATTACACTATTTCTAAATTGGTGACCCTTTTTGACAGAAGTGTGTTGATTAGGTACAAATGTCTGCAATCCTGTCATGGGTAAACACAGTGATATGATTATCAAATGCCATCTACGTCAGTGTACGTAATTTGCCAAAGTGTTCATTCTTGACATAAACATACCAGGTCAGTTAAGAAAACAGACATTGGCCTCAGCCATCCAGGTTCAAATTACACCTTCACCATAAACTTTGTCTGTGATCTTGGACATTTTATTTGTCTGTGACTTAGTGTGCCTATTATTGAAGTCAAAATAACAGTTCCTCCTCCTTCAGATAACTATTGCTATTAATGTGAGATAAAAATGTAGTACAGGTATACAGCAATCTTTATTTCACATTATGTTGAAGAATTATTTATTAAACAATGCCATTTCAGATTTTAGTCTCACAATATTTTATAGTGAGCATACATTTTCTGATGCATATTTTAGTTTATGTGAATATTTTCTTTAATAAGAATTGGCTAATCCTAAAATCTATACTAAGTCCACAGTTAAACTATTTTGTTTTTTCCTACAAACTTGTTTCAATGAAATATTTACCAGTGAACTTCATCAGCCTGATCAGTTAAGCAAATTAATAATTGAAAAGATAGAAAGTGAGCAAAAGAATGAACTTCATAAAAATGACAACCCTAAAAAAAATTGTTTTCTTATAGATCCAATTAGAAAATTCTAAGAGAAGCCGGTAGGTCTTTCTTTCTCCTAAGACTTCACAAATTTCCTGAAAACCTATGCCTACCCTTTAAAAGACTTGACACTTGACATTTTCCCTGGTTATAAGTAATTTGGGTAATAAAGCTGTGGGGAAATTAAACTTGTCAGCATGTTAAATGCATTTGTCTCTCTGACTATAATAAACTAGGCTGGTAAAATGGATGATAATTGCAGGCACATTTTTCTAATTTATCATTAAGTTATTTAAATCTCTCTCTTTTTTTGCACTTTTATTTACTTCCTTTGTTACCCTTGTGTCAAATTTAAAACATTAGGTAGAACAAAACATATTTCTTTATGATATCTTTTACTAGAGCCTCAGAGTTATGGTATGAGGGCATTTTTTGTAGCCATTTCAATTCAAAGTTTAATTTTTTTTTGCTGCCATAGGTTTACTCAGGGTCTCTGGACATTTATAATGTAACATATCTTTTATTTGATATATTGTGATATATTTTGTTAAATGATACATTTTGTCCAAATCATAGTTCGGAATCACATTCAGAGGTAGGCACTTAAAGATCAGATATATGAAGCAAGGTGAAACTTTGGAAAGCATGTTGGCAAAAGCTCCTATTTCACCTTAACCCTAGTGGAAGAGAAAGCAACGTGGGCTCCATGGGAAGAAGAGTAAACAAGCCCACTCCCTGTGCATCAGGTGTTATTCAAAATGCTTTGCATGTATGGGTTTGTTTAATCCTCACCACAATCCTAGATACTAAGTTCTATCATTATCATTATCCCCATTTTAATAGGTGAACAAACTAAGGCACAGAGGAGCTAAATAACTGGCCTGAGGTCCCATAGTCAAGGAGTGAAAGTTGAAATTCGAATCCAGGATGGTGACACAAGAGTAAGACCCTTTACCTTTAACCTGTGTCCACCCCCAATTTGCATATCTGCCATACGCGAAGGGGTTTGCACAAAGGGATTTGGCCTCTATCTGTAATGTATTCTTTAAAAAATGGAGGGAAATATTGTACACTGTTAAGACACCTTAAACTGAATAGAGGATGATTATTTGAAATCTTTAATAATAAAAAATGTTAAGAGACAAAATTAAATTTCCTATACCGTGATGCAGATGTGGAGTTGTCTATCACGAAGTCAGGGCCCGAGCATAGTCAGTTTCCTGGCGTTGTCGCTCCAACGTGACATACTTGCTTCCTGTTATTATCTCGCGTTCAGTAACGGCCATTAAGCATTACAGTTTGTAATTACGGTATGTATGGAGGGAGTCAAATGTGATGTGTGGCATAAAGAAACTTGAGAAGGTCTACAAACATGTCCTTTGGGAATGCCAAGGGTCCTACTGTATTTTGCAAATACCCCAAAGATAGAGAATTGAGTTGAAAATACTAAAAGCTCCACTCTGGTTGTTAATGAGACAGCAAATCTACTGCTTCATGCTGGTACATCTTGAGACAGATGATAAATACTTCCTGTGTCTATTGTCTTACGAAGAGATGAATAAAATAAAATAGAGGATTTTTCTAGGAAAATCATGACTTCAAAAATCAGATTTTTATGCAGCACTATTCATAATAGCCAAAATATAGAAGCAACCTAAATGTTCATGGACCGATGAATAGGTAATAAAAATGAAGATTGCACATGCAACAGAATACCAATTAGCCTTACAAAAGAAGGAGATCTGCGATATGTTCCATGCTCCATGCTCAAGGACATGCGAAGTGAAATAAGCCAGAGACAGAAATAAAAATACAAATACTACACGATTCTACTTATATGACCTATCTATTAATAACATAGTAACATTCATAAAATCAAAGAGTGTAGTTTGGATGCCAAGGTCTGGTGGGAGCGGAAATGGTGTTACTAATCAACTGGCGTAAAATTTTAGTTAAGCAGGATGAATAAGCTCTAGAGATCTGTACATTGTACCTATAGCCAACAATAACATATTTTACAATTAAAACTGTTAAGATAGTAGATCCTATGTTAAGTGTTTTTAGCACAGTAAACTCAAAACATACTAAAAAGAAAAAATCCAATCTTTAGATGCAACATCCTTTCTTTCTTAGAGTATCTAAAATGAAAGTAGTTTAGAAATACAAGTAAAGTTGCTATTTAGCATATGAAAACATGAAAATTTGACTTTTGGCATGAGAAGACAGTTAAATCTGACAGTTTGTTCTACTTAATGTGAGATAATATGGGATGAACATGAATTATCTGCTATTGAAATTTAGATGTATATGCTATTAAGCTGGATTTGTTATGACCTTAGCTGACAAAATAAACAGTTCGGTTGTGAATGAGTCTTAACTAAATAGCAACTGAAAATGCATTAAAGTGGGTAAGTTTTAGAAGAATTACAAATTCAAGCTTCTCAAGAATACTTAACATTCAGGGGTTTAAGGCAGCAGCTTTCAAACGTGTTCATCCAGCAAATACTTTTCCCCATCTCCCCACCCTTCAGCGCCTCCCTCCAATTTGTTTATCCCTTTACTCCTGCTCTTTACAAATTAAGCAAATGTTAGGCTTTTGCGTTTAATGCCCCGAGTTTGCTGTTTACTTATTTGATTGTCTTTGAGCCAATTTTTGGCAATCCTTGCTCTTTAATTTCTTAATCGCTAAGACGATAGTATTTGCTCTAAATTCTAAAGGCTCATCCCCTGCTAAACATCTACAATTCTCTGGGTGTTTTTGGGCCATGAAGGATATTTTCTTGCAGCCAACTATGCTGTAGTTACTACGAAGCTAGCCATGGTCGTTTGTTCTGGTTCTAAGGAGAAATCACTCTCCCTGTGAAGTGGATATCTATTGTGTTTTTGTTATGATAATTAACATAATGAATTAATTTAGTCTGCCCAGCATTCATTCCCCACTGGTTGATCTTCCATCCAGACCATTCAGACTTTCTTAATATCAGCAAAAAAGGCTCTTTTGTTTCTTATCCTTCATGTGTTCCCTTTCAATGTCCTGCAAGAACTTTTCCTTTTTGTACATCATTTGACTCACTGTGTAGCGCAAGGAACCTCGCTTTTGGCCTATCTTGGCTTTTGGCATGCCTTCCTCACTAAGCTTATTTATTTGTAGCTTGGATTCAGAATGAAAGATGTGCAACCCTTCCTTTTATTCAAACACTTAGAGGACTTGCAGGGTTATTAACTGGCATAATTTCAATATTGTCATATCTCAGGGACTAGGGAGGCCTGAGCAGAGGGGGAGAGACTTGGGCACAGCTGGTCAATGGAGCAGTGAGAGCACACACCATTTGTGGATTAATTTCGCTGTCTTATATGAAAGTGGTTCGTGGCACACCAAAACAACTGTAACAGTAATGTCAGAGATCACTGATCACAGATCACCACAACAGATATGATAGTGATGAAAAGGCTCGAAATATCGTACAAATTGCCAACCTGTGACGCGGAGACATGGAGTGAACACAGGCAGTTGGAAAAATGACACTGATAGGCTTGCTGGACTCAGAGTTGCCACAGATCTTCAGTTTGTAAAAAGCACAAGATTTGCAAAGTGCAATAAAGTGGAGCAAAATAAAATGAGGTGTGTCTGTGTACAAATGCCATTCGTGAGTCAAAAAGAATAATGATGAAATAGAATATATGAATTCACTGCCCAGCCCAAGCACTACTGCATCATGAAGGCTGGTCAGTCCATCAACTCTGTCCCAGTCCTATTCTGACTCTCTGATTTGTGAGTTTATCACTCTTTTACGTTATGAAAAGTATTTCTCCCATATAGGAATGTATTCTTAAATTAGTTTTATTTATTTTTTAGCTTCATTTTTGAGAGTAGTTTTGTTTAGTGTACAATCACTTGTGGCTTCTTTTCATTCAGCATGCTGTTTCTAAGATTCACCTATGTTGTCGTCTGTAGCTGTGGTTCATTCATTTTTATTGGTGTAGGAAATTCCATTGGGGGATTATAGCACATTATTTTTGTCCAATGTCTTTTCAATAAATCTTAGAGTTGTTTGTGCCTTTCTACTTTTGGGGAAATGCTGTTGCAAAGACATTTCTGCAGGTAGGTTTCAGAGATTCTCCAGGGTGGCGGGTCTCAAAGTGGGGTCCCAGGACCAGCAGCAGCGATGTTAGCAACACCTTAGAATTTGTTAGTGCTGTGGTCTGAATATTTGTGTTCCCCAAATTCATATGTTGCAATCCTAAACCCCAAGATGATGGCATTAGGAGATGGTGGCTTTGGGAGGTCATGAAGGTAGTGCCTTCAAGATTGGGATCAGTGTCCTTACAAAAGAGACTCCAGAGAACTGCCTTGCACCTTCCACCAAGTGAGGACACAGCGAGAAGGCACCATCTATGAGCAAGGACGTGGACCCTCACAAGGCACTGAATTTGCCAGTGCTTTGATCTTGGACTTTCCAGCCTCTAGTCATGTGAGAAACACACGTCTATAAGCCATCCAGTTTATGGTATGTTGTTGCAGCAGACAAAATAGACTAAGATAAAAAGGCAAATTACCAGGCTCTAAATCAGACTTTTACAAAATCAGAAACTCTGGGTGATGGGATCCAGCTGTCTGGAATTTTAGGTGGTTCTGATGTTCTCTCAAGTATAAGAACACCTGTACCAGGAATTGGCTGGTTCATTCCTGACTCAGTTTACCTCACTGGTTACATCTTTTATCTTAGAATATCTCTCAGTTTTACTTCTCTTCACTTCCGTGGTTTCATCTTTCATCTCATTTCTTCTGGGCCTCTTTAAATATTCTTCTAAATAATTAATTTATTCTATCTTAATCTCTAAATCCGAATCATAGACTTGAGGATTTCTGTCTCCAGGATTAATCTGGCTTCTCTCCATTGCTTTCACCCTTTTACATCTTGATTTAAATATTTCAGGTTTTATCTCATATTTATTTTAATTTCTAATTTTCAGTCTTCTCTAACCTTAAGCACCTATTATTTCCATATTTTTCATCTTATCCCTCATTTCCCCCATTTTATTATTTTGTTAATGTATTTCATCTTCATTCTTGGCAAGAAATGAGTCTAGGAATTTGTGAACAGAGAGATCACATTATAATTGCAAAATGATTGTGATTTTTTTTTACCCTAAGTTGGCTTAGCAACCCATTGCTTACCTCTCCAAAAAGCTCCAGTTAGAGCAACTAAAAAAATCTGAGAAATCATGGCCAGGGAGCTGCAGCAAGTTGAGATTCTCTCTTATTTGGATGAAGCGGCCTACTGCCTGGTTGGCAACTTTGATTTACTGGAACAATGTTGCTTGCTAATAACCCACATTAATTTCCCTTGGTAGAATTCTCTTTTTGGCTCAGCTAATTTGACTCAGAGAAACAATAGAATCCCTACCACCCAGAATACATGAAGTATGGAGGACTTTGTCCCAGAGGGTTCACTGAGGCCATATGTCAAATGTCTTGTGTTATCAGAGTACCCCTATGGGTGAAAGGGTACCTGGAAGAAGCAAGAGATGGCACATTTTTAGAGTCTGTAGATATCAGTAGCCATAGAATTTAGGTTTCCAACGTGAAGAATGAAATATGGAACTGCTCAGTCAGTTTTTGCATATAAGACCCCCTGTTGGTCTTTGTTGATACAGGAATAGTAAGGGACCACAGTGTGGCAGGTAATGATGTTTATGGGTTGATACTTAAAAAAGAACAAAGAGCTGTGTCGGATATCAGACGCAGAATAGAGGAGGGATTACAAGCGTGAACTCTGGAGCCAGAATCTGCCAGCTATGTGATCTTGGGCAGGGGCCTGAAAGCCGTGAATCCTGATAGCTGGGTGACTTTCGGCAGGTTACTTAACTTCTCTGTGCTTCAATTTATTTAAAGATAAAATGAAGATAATAACATAATTGTTCTAAAGATAAAATCAGTTAATATACATAAAATGCTTAACGTGGTACTAATAACACATAATAAACTCTACAAATGTTATTACTGTAATTACATAATTCATATTTTTGTAGATGTATCATGATATCTCCTCAAAATTTGGAAGTCATGATCTAGACTTGAGAAAAATCCTAATTTATAGCCAACACCTTAATTTATTTTAATATTATATTTCATATTTAATGGGGAAAGATGTTGATTTCTCTGGAAAAAAGGCTTTTTAATAATCCATTAAATATTAACATAGCTTTTTATTTATTTGAATACATTAAGAACAGCAAATCTCCAGAAGTTATAGCTTAGAGTTTAATGCCAAAGAAAAAGCACACACACACAGAGTAAAGTGATTTATGATTAGATGTGCTTGCTTTATAATTTAAATACTAACACAAAGGAAACACATGAATTGGAGTCCAGCCTTAATTTTTCTATGGATTTTCTGTTAATGGCTTGAAATCCATTAATGAAGGATGCATACTGAGCTGAGTTATGCACATTTGTCAGGGAATAATTAGGTTCGTAAATAAGTAATTCAAAATAATGAAGACTTATGGATTGACGTGCATCATGAACACACCGATGTTGTGGTTGCCCTTCTAGAACTGAAAATTGAGGGATTAGACAACCCCCTAAGATGTAGCCTTCTTGGGTCTAATGAAAATATAAGAAATACTTTTTAAAGTATTTTTTTGTTTGTTTTTGGAAAAATTTTATTCATCTTTCTTAAAATTCTCAAGAAAGGCTCAAGAGAGTCAACAAATAGAAACCGTGGAAACAATCCACTTAGAGAATATTCGAACACGCTCAAGAGCTGGGCAGAGCTGAGATTTGAGTGGCGTGGCAGCACCGTGCAGCCTTCAACAGTTCATGAGGTGAGGTTCCCGTCTGAACCTAAGAGACAGGAGGAGGCTAGCGTTTTGCTTCAGGCAGTCGTCAGTTCACACCGCGGCTGCTTCTCATAGGTTTTAAGGGCTGGAAAGGGGGATGGAAAAATAGTTCCAACTCTCATGCCAACTATGATCAGTGGGTGGTGAATAATTGCCTGGACTGTGCTGAAAAGGAATCAGAAGTTAATTCCCAGCTCAGAGAGTGCTGCAATCAATTAATTAGCTCTGGCACTGGGAGCGAGCAGGACCAGCAGCACCTCACCCGATATTGGCCATCTCAGGCTAGAGGCATATGTGGGAAAGAGAAAAAAATTCTCCTTTGCTCAGTTCTGAAATCACACTC
>RJWJ010040898.1:0-13739 GCA_004363605.1 Indri indri
CTCAACTGAAAAATAGAAAGAAATGATCTGGACAACTAAAAACATATATATAGAAAAAATTAGCCGGGCATGGTGGCGCATGCCTGTAGTCCCAGCTACTCGGGAGGCTGAGGCAGAAGGATTGCTTGAGCCCAGGAGTTTGAGGTTGCTGTGAGCTAGGCTGACACCATGGCACTCACTCTAGCCCGGGCAACAGAGTGAGACTCTGTCTCAAAAAAAAAAAAAAAAAAAAAAAAAAAAAAAAAAAAAAAGAAGTATAATAAAGGCAAAGTTAATTCTCTCTTCTTGTATCTATTCCTAATTCTATCCCCTAAAATAACCAAGATTATCAGTGCAAATGCTTTTAGTTCATTTTTTTTCTTCCCCAAATTACTAAAGATATGATACTCAAAAGCTTACCTCCAGATATATTGATGGTGGATTATGCTCCCCACCAAATTTGTCCAACAGGGCCTCTATATGTTCTTGTGTCAACTTAATCATTTGTTTGATATTCCACACCTAAAAAATATTTTAAAACGATTTAAATAAAAATTACTTAGGATATAAATTAGAAATATTTTAATGTAGACAACTACACTGCAGTAACTTTCAATGTTCCTCAAAATTTAGAGCTTAAAGATCATTTAGTATAATGGTTTTCTCTTTTATTGTTAAGCATCTTTAAGCAGCTTTATTGTTAAGCATCTTTTCTTCTACGCTAGTAATATATTCCCAACTCTAAAAGATTCAAATGATACATTAGTATTCAGAATAAACCATGAAAATTTCTGTTCCCCTTCCCCACACTCCCAGGCCCCCCATCAAACAGTAAGTGCTGTTTATGCTTTAGTGAGCATCTTCCATGTCCCCTTTTCTTTCACATAAAAAACAAATACATAGATACATAAAATATACAAATACACATAAATACTATATAAAAATATTTTAACACTTGCTTTTTTCCACTGAATATCAATGTCTAAAAATTCTCTCCATGTCAGTACATACATATTTTACTCCTTTTTAATGGCTGTATAGCATTCATTTCATAATACTATCATGACATTGCTTATTTCAACAGTCTCCAAACTTCAGTGGTAACCAGGGGTTAGGTAGAAATGGATACTTTTAAAAGAATCAATCCTCAACTTCTATTTGTACTCTCCTTAAATGATCTGCTTAAGAACTTGTTCTCTTTGCCTACTTCCCCTTTTAAAACCATCAGTTTCCACTTCATAAAAGAAAGGCAAAATTCTTATCCACCTCAAATACTAAGATGCATTGTTCTGAGATGCATAAACTACAACCAATAGATAATTCTGTTCTTAATGGATAGATTATTAAAAGAGGGAAATTCCTTGAGAGAAAAGGGGGAAACATTAAGAGCAGGACCATATTTTGTCGATGAAACAGATTTGTGGTAAGGCTCTAAGCCTTATCCATCTATCCAACCAGCCAACCTAGAATCAAGAAGTCTAGCGGTTATAATAAGGGCACATGTTAACATGTTTTAAGACAAGCTATAAGATTTTTTTTCTTGATAAAAATGAGTTCAATTTGGTTTGACAGTGAAAACTGGCTTTGTAAATTACATTATATGGTAGAGTCTATCTGTAAATAGGATGAACTAAATCTGTAGTTTTAAGGTTTGACCAAAAAATGTATTTAACATAAATATAACACACACTAGAAATTATACCCTTTAAAACTATTTAAAGTTATAATGAAAAACTATGAGACATAAATTTTAAAATGTATAAAGGGAAATAAATGAGGAAAAGGGTTCCAAGACCCTTGGTTTATTTAATAATTCCCTTACTAAATGACATTTAGATTATTCCATTTTTCTCAACGTCAAACAATACTTCAACAAATAGTTCCAAACTGCCTTTCTGGGCAAAGGTGCAAGTTTCCATTGTGATATTGAGGTATAAGATTCCTGAATCAAAGGATATGCATATTTTAAAATGTAATAAATATGCTAAATGGTCTTCCAAAAGATGAAAAATATCAAGTTATACCCCTATCTGCAGGGTATGAGTTCACCCTTTTCCCCACAATCTTATCAGCATCTGGTATCATCAAATTTCTGAACTTCTGTCAAACTGAAGGGAAAAGGCAATCAAGTTTTTTTTTTTTTTTTTGAGACAGAGTCTCACTCTGTTGCCCTGGCTAGAGTGAGTGCCGTGGCGTCAGCCTAGCTCACAGCAACCTCAAACTCCTGGGCTCAGGCGATCCTTCTGCCTCAGCCTTCCGAGTAGCTGGGACTACAGGTATGCGTCACCATGCCCGGCTAATTTTTTCTATATATTTTTAGTTATCCAATTAATTTCTTTCTATTTTTAGTAGAGACGGGGTCTCACTCTTGCTCAGGCTGGTTTCGAACTCCTGAGCTCAAACAATCCACCCGCCTCGGCCTCCCAGAGTGCTAGGATTACAAGCGTGAGCCACCACGCCCGGCCAAGGCAATCAAGTTTTAATTTGTATTTCCTAGAAAGTTGAGCATTTTTTATTTTTATTGGCCATGTGAGCTTTTGGAAAATTCCCTATACTATATCCTTTTTATTCCAATGAGCTGTTTGTTTTTTTTTAACTGATTTATACTCTTTTTACTGGACATTAATCTTTATTATTCTATGCTTATTTACAGTCTTTCACTTGTTTTTCATTTTATGTCTCTTCTGTCATATAAGCTCTGGCTATTCATAAGTGCAGTCCATAGGCCAGCAGCATCAGCATCTTCTGGAAGTTTGTTAGAAGAGCAGAATCTCAGGCTCCATTTCAGACCTACAGAACTTTAACAAAATGATTCATATGCACGATAAAGTTTGAGAAGCAATAATAGAGGTTTTAAATTTTTACTATAGTCAGATATTACAATATTTTCTTTTATGATTCCTTTGCTAATTTCTCATATCTCCAATAAGTGTTAGATGTCTTCTTTTCTCTAGCTACACTTTCTGCCTAGGTGATCTCAACCAATCTTGTATTTTTATATGCCAACTACGAGCTGATGAAGTCCAAATTTTAAAATCCAGCTCTGCCCTTTCCACTCAATTCCAGACTCCCAAATGCCTACCAAATATCTCTACAAGGGTAACTTATAATAGGCATCTCAAATTTAATATGTTCGAAGACTAACTTCTGATCTCCCCCCACCAACCTCACAAAACTTGTTTTTCCTATGGTCTCTTCATATCAGAAAATAACAAACTCCATTCTTTGAGTTGCTCAAACCAAATACTTTAGCATCATTCTTGACTCTCTTTTTTCTCACACCTGACATCCAATCCATCTCCAAAGCAAAATATATGTAGATATATTCATTTACTGCCCTGGCTAAGCCACCATCATTTCTCTCTTAGCTATTGCAATAGTCTCTGAAGTGGTCTCTCCTGTTTCATGCCTAGAATGGCACAGTAGCTAGAGTAATCTTTAAGAACCATAACTGCAGATCACATGTCATTCTTTTGCTCAAAACCTTCCAATGGCTTCCCAAGTAAATATCATCAGATCATGACCTGGCCTCTGATACTTATTTATCCTCATCTCTTACTGTTCTCCCTCTCACTCACACCTCTCCAATCACACCTGGCCTAACTGACCATGCCAAGTATATTCCAATTGCAGGATTTTTGCATTTACTATTCCTTCCATCAGAAATGCAGTATTCCCCTAAGATTTTCACAAGGTTTGCTACCTTACCAAGTTCATTCATCTTTTTATTCCAATGTCACCTTATCAATGAAGTATTCTCCGACCATCTCATTTAGAATGACTACCACCCCTCTGTCCCTCCAAATCCTCACAAGCACACAAAGGCAGTTTCTATACCCTTTGCTAACTTTATTTGCTCCATAGCACATGTGACCCACCTTACTATGTATATTTTACTTGTTTATTTTGTTATTAGCATGTGTCTTCCCTGCTCCCCAATAGAATAAGGTGAAAGAGGATATGGATTTTTGTCTTGTTTTATATATCCCCAGAGCCTAGACCAGTGCCTAGCATACAGTAAGCAAATACATATTGTTGATAAAAATGAATACTTTCTTTAGATCATCCCTCTATGATGAATTCACTAACCATCCAGACATAACTGCTTCATAAGTTAGAATTTGATATCTTAAAGTTGATTATATTTTCCATGTCTATTAGCTACTTTGAGATCAGAAACATGTTTTATTCAATTTTTTGTCCCCTCATCACTTATCTTGGTGTCTGTCTTAGTCATAAGAGGTATTCAATTAAAGCTGAAGATCTAAGCTGTTTTCAGAATAGGGTAAGAGGGGGAAGAAAGTAATTCTAGTTCAGTGATTCTTTCCTTGGTCCAGTAAATTCAGGACTCTCTTACCCACACCCTTTTTTTCCAAAGCTCCATAGATAAAACTCATATACAGTTAGCATTAAGAACTACTCCCCCAAGGGATGGGAGAAAGAAAGAGGAAAAATGATTAGAGAAGAGAAATGAGAATGGGAGAAATGACGAGATTGATCTGATTAGAATAAAATTTTCTTACTGGGGTGTAGAAAATGGTAAGATTGGTTAGGTAGAGTGGAGCCAAACCACGAGTGTCTGGAGCTCTAGTTTCTTATCTCTCCAAAGAAAAGTAATTTTATATTCAAAGAATGAAGAAGTCACAATGACCCAACCAGGAATTTAAAAAAATGAGTTTGGGAGAGAAAATTCCTTCAGATTCTGCAGGAGAGTTCAAGGAACAACCTTGACGATTCCTATAAAATAGCGAAATATTAAAAAGTAGAATAAGACATTATAAAGCTAACAGTAGATACACAGTTTTGGTCTTGGAAAAAAAGAAAAATCTTTTACAACAATCCTAACCGAGAGATGAAAAAATAAAAATGAAAACCAAAAACTTCAAGAAAGTTACTAAGATTTCCTAACCTGTTTTGATTTCTTCAGTAGACCACAGCAATTACAACCAGGCAACCTTAGGAAATAATTGATCATTTCTAGTGACTTTACGAATGGCAAAATTCCCTCTCCAAAAAAGATTGAGAATGTTTTTAAAAGCCTAGCTTAGACGATGTCCATGTTAAAATATAAATGCAGATAAACTGCTATGAAAGGTGTGCTGTGGCACAAAAAAACTACAGCCATTAACTCCTTTCATCCCTATAAAAAGGTACCAAGTCCAGATTATTATGACTAGTTTCTACCAAATCCTTAAAGAAAATACAATTATAATATTATTAATAGGTGATAGTATATAAAAAAGAAAATCTTCCAAACTACTTTTATGAAGCTAGCAAAACCTAGATGCCAAAACCTGACAAATATAAAAAAAACCCATAAAATAATCCTATATATATATATATATACACACACACACACACACACATATATATATGTAAAGTACAAGGATAGTCATTAATTAATATAATCCTTAATAGGTCAAAGGAGAAAACTACGGGACTAGCCAAATAGATGTCAAAAAACAAATATTACCCAAAGATATTATACAAGAGAGAGAGAAATGGTACTAAAATTACAAGAAAATTGTTGAAATAATCATGGTACTGAAAGTAAAGAGGCCAGGGCATCAATCATTTAGTGGGGAAAATTCTGAATATTCCTGAAAATTAGAAAAAAATATAATAATCAGTTTGACAAAGAGACCAAAGCTAATAAATTGCAGACCAAAATATATGAGGAAATTTCTACTGAAATAACTCTAGAAGACCTCCAAGCTTAAAGACAAGGCATATAAAGAGAAAGCATGAGGAAATTATAAAAACCTGAGTTTTGAATCATAGTCATTAAAATGAAACCTCGAGTGAAGTAAACAGATTAGGAGCTACAGTGAGAATTAAAGAACTAAAAGAAGATTCTGAGAAAATTAGCCAAAAGGCAGAGATAAATGGATGGAAAATATGAAAGATATGAAGAATAGAATTAGTTAACCTGGGAGGTAAAGAGTGAATGGGGGTGATATTTGAACAGAAGATGGCCATAAACTTTCCACAACAAAAATCAAAAATACTCAGATTAGACTAGCACACTGAGTCCTAACCATGATAGATAAAACTAAATCCAAAACTATACAGGTTGAAGTGAAAGAGCAGAAAAGTTCTTACGGTCAACCAGAGAGAAAAGAAAAATAAGTTAGATGGCATACTTCTCAATGACAGTGAAAGAAGCAAAAAGATAATGAAATGAATCTAAGATGCAAAAAGAAAATAGCTGACAATCTAGAAAAAGGCAACTGAACCCTGAAGGAATAATATAAAAGAATGGCATGATAGGCTGAATAATGGCCCCCCTCCCAAGATGACTACACAGTATACTAAAACCCAGAACCTCTAAATGTTACTTTATACGGCAAAAGGAACTTTGCTGATGGGATTAAGTATCTTGAGATAGGGAAATTATCCCAGATTATCTATGATGGCCCTAAATGCAATCACACACATCTCTGTAAGAGGGGAATAAAGGGAAATTTTACTATAGAAGATTAGGCTATATGAAAACCTAGCAGGGAGAGACTTGAAGACGCTACACTGCTGGCCTTGAAGATGGATGTGGCCGTAAGTCAAGAAATGCAAGGAATGCAGCTCCAGAAGCTAGAAAAGGCGGAGATTGGATTCTTCCCTACAGCCTCTAAAAGGAGCATGGCCTTGCTGATACCTTGGTTTTGGCCCAGCGAAACCCGTTTCTGAACTCCAGAATTATAAGAAAATAAATTTGTGGTGTTAAAAACGACCAAGTTTGTGATAATTTGTTAATGCAGTCATAGTAAGCAAACACAAATGGTGAACCTAGAGGCTAATCTAAATAAGCAGAGACTATATAAAATAACAACAAAACAATGACTACAACTAATGGAAGAAAGGGCCAGCATTAAAGCATTCCAAGACCCACCTATTATTATTCTAGAACAGGGATCCAGGAATATCTTGTATCAAAACAACGCAGGGGCCAACTTGAAGGGACTCCCACTGGCCAAATTTGAAAATTTTCAGCAAAAAGAGTAAGGACTATAATCAACTATAACAGAGTGCATATATTAAAAATAACAATAACAAAAAAAGAACTCCTAAGTCCCTAAAAATAAAAAGAGGGAGGGAGCATTTGTTACCACTGTAGTTGACTATTACATTCCTCAGATAATTGACCATTAAATTTAAAGAACTAAGAATTATACATTCATCTGGCCTTTTTAGGAAAAATTAGGAGCTATTCGCATTTGATGTGGAGAAGCTCATCTTTATAAAAGAATGCCAACTGATATAAAATAACTGGTTCATGAAAGGATCAAAGAATGCTAAAACCATTAAGTGAAAAGTTGATGGGAGGCTGGGTATAGTGGCTAACACCTATAATCCCAGCACTTTGGGAGGCCGAGGTGGGAAGACTGCTTGAGACCATGAGTTCAAGACCAGCCTGAGCAAGAGCGAGACCCCGTCTCCAAGAAAAATAGAAAAAAATTAGCCAGGCATGGTGGTGTGCATCTGTAGCCCCAGCTATTCAGGAGGCTTAGGCAGGAGGATCGCTTCAGCCCAGGAGTTTGAGGTTGCAGTGAGCTATGATGATGCCACCGTACCGTAGCCCCAGGAACAGAGAGAGACCCTGTCTCAAAAAAAAAAAAAAAAAGTTGATGGGGAACAGGATACTCACATAGTGTATTTCCCCATACATTAAAGATAAAGGGGAAAACATACCTTTACAAGGAGATATGTGGCTTAGAACCATCAATAGTGGGACAATCCAACATATACCTCTTGATGTGATGTAACACAAGTAACACATCACCCATGAAGTATATTTGCAAAACATTTAAATGAATCTAATCAAGGCTTTATATTTAGCCTTTTTTTTTTCTTTTCTAAGAATGGATCTTAGTTTGGGGATGGAGGATAGCTTTAAGAGACATTCTTGGGACAACTGCACAAATCTCAACATGTACTATTAAAAGATGTAAGAGTATGGAATTGTTAATGTTCTTAGATGCAACAATATTTTAGTTAGATGAAATAATTTCCCTTTTCTTAGAAGATGTAAATACAGCAAAATGTTAACAATCATTGAATCTTGGTAATGTAGATAATGTTTATATGAGCGTTCATTGCACTATTATTTCTGTAGGTTTGAGTTTTTCTCCAAACTTTTAATTTCTTTTTCCTTTAATGTTAAGTAGTCTTCTTTCTCCTCAACAATGGTTTTTCTCTTAAAGACTAATTTATCTCTGATATTAGCCTATCTATATCAGTGTTCTTACCACTACTTTCCCGGTATGTTTTTTCTCATCCTTTAACTTTTAACCATTGTGTGTGTCTCGTAAATGGATTATAGACAGATTGTTTCTGTTGGCTTGTTTTGTTTTAAACTTATTTGGCTGTATTTTAATTAAAGAATTTAGTTCATTTACATTTTCATAGCTGATTTATTTCTATCATTTTACTATGTGCCTTCTACTTATACCATGTTTTCCTGTTTTTCAAACTTCTATTGAATTCTCAAGTTTTGGTATTCTTCCTTTTACATTTATTAAAACATGGTGGCACATTCTAGGCCACAAGTTTCACAAATACAAAAATTTTACATCTACATATTGGGCACATACTAGGGCACAAAGCAAGTTTCACAAATATAAAAAAACTGTTACCGCACAGGCCATATATGCAATTAATTTAGAAATCAATAACAATGTTTAAATAGTTCTGAAAAATTTAACATTAATTCACTATAAAAATCTTAAAATGTTAGAAATAGGAATCATTTAACTTAATACAAAATATCTATAAGAAACTTGTTGGAAAATATCACAGTGAATAACCAAGAATAAAATGAGGGTGCCTGTTATAATTGCTGTGATATACAGGAGATTATAGCTAATGGTATAAGATATAAAAAAGGCATAAGAATTAGAATGGTAGTACAAAAACTTATTTGTAGGAAGCATGCTATCTATAGAAAAACCAAAGAGAGCCTATAAATCGCCAGGGCTAACAACTATTAATTACAAAAACTAATGGAGGAATTTGGCAAGGTTGCTGGATATAAAATCAAAGAGACAAAATTATGTAGCATTCCAGTACATTAGCCAGAGCCAATTTTAAAAAGATGCTCTTCATGATAGCAACAGAAACTATAAAGAATCTAGAGAAAAAGTCAAACAAAAGATTTGTAAGACTTTTGTGAAGGAAACAACAAAATAATATGCAAGTACATCAAAGACTACTGAGAAGATAGAAACTCAGATGATGCCAAAGGTTAATTTCCCTTCCCTCCTTTGATAGCCTATCAGGAAGCTGGGTTAGCAGGTCTGAGTATACTTAATGCAAGAAAAGGCTGATGACAGCCACAGAACTCAGAACGCTTCCCCTTTCTAATACGGCTATTTCATCAACCTCAAAGCTCCTATATTACATAGGAGCCTTTTCCATTGTACATTGATTCTACTTAAGTCTGCCCTAAGCATACATCTATATGGGGATAACAGACTCCAGGGGATTGTGTGTGCCAGTTTGGGAGGCTGAGGTGGGAGGATCACTTGGGCCCAAGAGTTCGAGACCAGCTTGGGAAACATAGCAAGACCATCTCTACAAAAAATTTAAAAACTTGGCCAGGCATGGTGGTGCATGCAGCTACTCAGGAGACTAAGGCAGGAGGATCACTTGGGCCCAGGAGTTTGAGGCTGCAGTAAGCTATGATCATGCCACTGCACTGTAGCCTGGGTGACAAAGCAACACCCCGTCTTTAAAAAAAAAAAAAAAGGAATTTTTTTTTTTTAATTTGCCTCAATAGGAATCACAGACTTGCAAACATTCCTATCTTTTCACCTAGAAATTCCACTTCTAGGAATTTTATCAATCTGTCAAAAATTGTAAAAATAGAGTAGGTCTCTGGTCCCAGTATTTATAAGGATAAAATAAAGTATTCACCAGGTAGAAAAACATTAACTGATTTTTTAAAAAAGGCACTATTTTTACATACAACAAAACACAAAACAGATGTGAATAAATGCCCCGCCCTCCAAAAAAAAGAAAACATATTCCACAAAAAGCCATGTTTCAAAGTAGAACATTAAATATAGCAATTGTGGCTATATAGTAAGCAAGGAGAGAGTGGTAATAAGAGGAGGGTTAGAAAAATTAGGCAAGAGGCCAGGTTATGAAGGGTCCTGACAGCCATAGTAAGTAGTTTGGATTTTATTCTAAGTACAAGGAGAATCTAAAGTTTCAAAAGCGGGTATGTGTGACATAATCTGATTTGTATTTTAATTGTTGACAGTTACCATCCCCATTTTACAGATGAGAATATTGTGGCACCAACGTGTTAAGTATCTTGCTTGAGACCACTTAGCTGGTAAATAGAGTCAGGATTTAATTCTAGACAATGTAACTCCAGAGCAGTATATATTACAGTGCCTCTAAATATCACTATAGTGGAGAATGGATTATAGGGGGACAAGAGTGAATGCAGAAAGGACCGGCTGAACTACAGTTGTAGGCTAAGCAAGAGACGACTACTTGGACTAAAGTGGAAATAGTGGAGATGGAAAAAATTGGTGAATCTGCAATACATTTTAAGAGCAGAGAAAAAAAGACTCACTAATGGATTAGACATAGGGGAAGAGTGAAAAAGAAAACTAAGAACCAAGGCTGACTCCAAAATTCTAGTCTGTAGCGACAGGGGTGGACAGTGATGCCATGAAGGAGTGAAATCAAGCAGATATCACCAAAAAGAGAGCTGGCTACACAAGTTTAGAATGCAGGAGGAGAGATGAGGCCAGGGACACATTTGGGTATCATTAACATACTGATAAGCCCGTCTCCAAGGAAGTACAGGCAAAAAAGGCCCAGCCCTAGGGGCCACCAATATTTACAAGATTGGTTAAGAAGAGAGACACCAAAAATGGTTGAGAAGAAACAGACACTGAGGAAAAGAAAAAGAAGCAAGTAATGCTCAAAGATGATGTGCTGTTTTTTTTTTCCCCCCTCTCTCTTCTCCTACTCCAACCCACTAGAAATCCCATGATGGGATACCAACAATGGGATCTTCAACAGGGCCAACATTCTGAGGGAAGACAGCCTAGGTCTCCCCAACTGATTGAGCTATGCGGGATGTGGCCAACACTAGCTACTTTTTAAAAAAATCTCTGATCTTCCTGAGATGAAGTCAAGGAAATGCATGGCAGAGTGGGCTAACCGAAGCCCCAACTTTCTAGCTGCAGGACCGGAAAAAAAGGAGCCCCAGGGAATCAGAATATACCAAAAAGACTGAGGAGAGAGTAGAACCTGGCAAAGAAACACCCTAAAGTTGTTTGTGAACTACTGTGCTCAACCCTGAGTTGTACATGTGTGTGTCTAATCCTATTCAGCACATGAAACACTTTAAGAACTAAACAGACTACCACCGGCCTCAGACTGAGCACTGGGAGATGCACACATGTAACCAATCAGAATGGCACTACAAAGGCTTTGAACACTAAAGTGACATTGGAACCACACCCCATAGAAGGCAGGTTGGAACTTACAGCCTAAACCTAACCAGGTTGATTACCTGCTAAAACAAAAAATAAGAACATTCCCCATGGAATTTAAACAAGACCCTGAGGTCCTTAACAAAATAGTCAAAATGTCCAGGAAACAATATAAAATAACTCACCATACAAAGAACTAGAAAACCCCCAACTTGCATGGAAAAGACAATTAAAAGATACTAATCCCAAAATGACCCAGATGCTGAAGTTTTCTTACAAAAACTTTAAAGCAGCTATAATAAAAATGCTCCAAGAAGCAATTGAAAACACTCCTATAACCAATGGAAAACTAGAGAGTCTCAGCAAACCAATAAAAGACATAAAGAAGAACCAATAAGAACATTAGAACTGAAAACACAATAAAAATTGTAAAACTCAATGGATGGACTCAATAGCTAAATGAATACGTTAAGAGGAGTCAATGAACTTGAAGACAGAGCAACAGTAAGTATCCATTATTAACAGCATAAAGATGGAAATAAAATGAATAGAACTTCAGGGTACTATGGGACAGTAACAAAAAGGTCTAACATTTGTGTCACTGAATTTCTAACATCAGAGAATAAAATGATTAAAAATATCTGAAGAAATAATGCTAAAACCTTCTCAAATCTGACAAAAGACATAAAACTATATATAGATTCAAAAAGGTCAGTGAGTCCCAAAATAGATAAATACATAGAAATTCACATTCTCACACAACAGAAAGTGTTGAAAATCAAACACAAAGAAATTGTCTTGAAAGCTAACAGAGGAAAACAACCCATAAACCACAGGGGAACACTACTTCAAATGACTACAGATTTCTCATCAGAAACCATGAAGGCCAGAAGGAAGTTACACATTTTCAAGTGCTGAAAGAAAAAAAACCCTGTCAACCTAGAATTCTATATGCAATGAAAATATCTTTCAGCAATGACCATAAAACAAGGATATTTTCAGATAAATGAAAACTGAAAAAATCTGCTACCAGCATACCTGCTCCAAAAGAATTGCTAAAAAAAATTCTTCACACAGAAGGGAGAGGATATTAGAAGGAAACTTGGGAAAGCAGGTTGAAGAGTAACGAAAATAGTAAATATCCAGGGGTAAAGATAACACATTAACCCTCTCCTCTTAGATTCCTTAATCAAATATGTTTGCTAGTTGAAAGAAAAAACTATTGCCTAATGAGGCTTTCAATGAATGGAAATGTAATATGCAGCCAACAATAAGAGAAAGGGGTGAGGGAAGATAAGAAACCTAAATAGGTTAACATTTCCATAATCCACTAAAGAAATAATTGATTATAAGCAGATGGTGAAAACTTAAGCATGTATATTTTAATCTCTAGAGCAATCAGTAAAACTATATAAAGAGAGAAGATTTTAAGCTATAATAGGTAAATTTAAAAGGAATACAAAAAATTGTTCAAATAATCCAAAGGAAGGCAGGAATAGAGAAACAGAGTAACAGAAAACAGAGGAAACTTAACAAATTACTAAACAAGTAAACCTAAATCCAAACATATCAAAATTACACTAACGTAAATGGTGTATAGACACAAATTAAAAGACAAAGATTGTCAGAAGGGATCTTAAAAATGACCCAACTGTATGTAGTTTACAAGTAACTCACTTCAAATACAATGATGTAGGTTAAAAGTAAAAGTATGGGGAAATACATTTAATGCAAAAACTTTAATCAAAAGAAAGTTGCCCTGGCTATGTTAATATCAGACCAAAAAAAGGAGGGGGAAGAAAAATGACATTAAATAATGATAAAGGTATTAATTCACCAAGAAAACACAAATGTACAAATGTGTATGCATCTAATAATAGAGCTTCAAAGAACATGAAGTAAAAACTCACGGAACATGAAAGAAGAAAAACAAATTCACATTTATATATGATGACTTCAGTAACAGAACTAGTAGACAGATATGCTTACGATGAACTTCGTATTATTAAATTGATACCATTATGTTGAAAAATAAAAATGGTCTCAATCTACCTTAAGAAATTTTTTTTTTTTTTTTTTTTTTTTTTGAGACAGAGTCTCACTCTCGCCTGGGGGCGAGTGCCGTGGCGTCAGCCTAGCTCACAGCAACCTCAAACTCCTGGGCTCAAGCAATCCTACTGTCTCAGCCTCCCGAGTAGCTGGGACTACAGGCATGCGCCACCATGCCCGGCTAATTTTTTTCTATATATATTTTTACCTGTCCGATTAATTTCTTTCTATTTTTGGTAGAGACGGGGTCTCGCTCTTGCT
>RJWJ010040899.1:0-13796 GCA_004363605.1 Indri indri
GCTAGAGATTTTTAAAAAGTTCTTTGTACGACTCAGCTGCTATAATACAAAGTCTCTGTACTGCTTCCCACAGTTATCAATATGCAATGTTTCTCCTGAATCCAAAGGATAGAAGAGGCCCATCACATCTATTTATACTAGGCACAAACTATAATCTTAAGGTAATGATCCAAGTTTTCAATTCAGAGTGGAAATCATTCTTTTGTAAAGGAATCCATCTTTTTTATTTTAAGTATACCTTTTAGTCATTGGTAGATAGTCATGAGATTAGTGTTGAGAAAGGAACAATACCTAAATTTTGAGCCTAGTAATAATTCAATTTTTCTTTTATTTGACTTGCTCTGACCACTAATTTCTTTGATTTTTAAAACAACTCAATAAAAAATAAGGAGAATTGTATTAACATTTTCCAGTTATATGATTACAGTCTTAGAGATCAAGGCTCTAAGAATTTTCTGAGTAAACCAGTGGAAACCATCTTTGTTGACTCTAACCCCTTTTGAGAAAGCAGAAGAGATACACACAAACTTTACACATACATTTCTTATGTTCCCTACTAAATTATAAATAAGCTAGCTATAGGGATGAGAATTATGCCACATTACTTACTTGTATTGTTTTGTTACCTGCTTTAGACTTTGTTAGAAGTTGATGTAGAGAGGCTAACTGCAATATTCATTGTGTTGAAATAATGAGATTTTAGCAAACTTTATATCCTACAGTTTCTCTTTTAAATTATTCAAACAGAACTTACTTTATGAATAGATAAAAATAAAATAATGACATATACATATATAAGACTATGATTTTAGTCTTTTCTCATTTACTTAATTACAGATATGTATGTTGAAATTATACTGTATTTTGGAATTTAAGTCACCTATGAAAATTATTTAAAATCAAAAAGAGAAGACTGGAGACATTTGAAATTTCAGCAACTAAAATATTATTATAAAAAAGCATATTTTTGGAGACAAGTCAAATGGAATAATGGTCTTTCTTAAAAATAAAACATACTTTATCCCTTTCTGGTTGTCTTCATTACAGTTTTTCTATATTTTTTGATGGTGAATAAAATAAAATAAATGAAATATGTTTGATTGGCAAGGATGTAAATATAATGTGTAAAACATTTTACCATAAAATTTCTGTTATAGAGAAATATATTCATTTAAACAAGAAAAAATGTGATTCCTTATTTTAAAAATTCTTTTCTTTTATCGTACTTATTATATGTGTTCAATTAATTTCTCTTGTTATATGTAAGAATTTTTACTGGGTATCTTCTATAAATACAGAAAAAATAGAAATGGAAAAGTCTATTTCAACCACTATATGAAGACTCACTCTTTCATTAGACCTCTAATGTAAGACCTTATCTATTATAATAATTATATATCAATTTCCTTGATCATACTCATACAACTTTATGTAAATATATTAAACGGCTTATTTACACTTGTATTTAGTAGGATATCACTCGCATCTGCATAGTATTTAAATGCTCATTTTAGCAGCACAAAATATTTAATTTTCATACTTAACTAAATCAGTGGTTTGCAAACTTTAGCATGCAGTAGAATCAATTGAAGGGTGTGCTGAAACAGATTCCTGGGCCCTCCTCTCTGAGTTTCTGGTTCAGTAAGTCTTAATCCTTAAAAATTTCCATTTACCAGGTGATGCTGATGCTGCTGATCTGGGGAACATACTTTGAGAAACTTTTCGTTATCATATTTTTGTGCAAATGGACTGTTTAAAATATTTGCAACTGTATATTACATTGCAATATATATTTGTGTAAATTTACTTAATTGATCTCATTGACTTATATCAAGTTGTCTGCTCTACTCTGAGGCAATTATTCTGTTACTTTGTAAAAGATAAGATGTATGAAGATTAGACTTTAAGTCACTGCATTTGACGTTAAAAAGGATATAGATCTGTGATTTGAATCCAGATTGGTCTAATTTTTCATTCTTTGAATTTTACTTCAAAACATGATTTTTAAGTTTCTATTAGCTGTAAGGTTCTTTTTACAGTTTAACAGTTTTTACAGTTCGGCATAGTCTCTCTCATGTGAACCAGCATGAGACTACTGCTGCATTCTTCCACAGTGTTATAGCTTTTCTACATCACACTTCCCAATAGATTTATTTCCCGGGTTCACTAGGAAATTGATACTCATCCTTGGGGTATAGGGCCAGTTTCTGGAGTGGTTGGAGTTCCTCACTCTGTCATCTCTGGTCATGAGCGACCTCATTTGACTATTTTTGCAGGATGTCACTATTGAAGCAAGGTCGAATGCCATATATTGTGGGCATTGTAGGTAGCAATCAAGAGTGATATTTAGCATACACTCTTCTGCCACAATGTGCTGAGCATGGGCAAGGATCACCTCTATTCCCAGATTTTGACTTTAGTAGCCATCGGCAAAGACAACCATAGCATGCGGTGGATAAAAAGCCTGTACAGTTGCTTGGAGTTAAGGTCCCAGTGCCTTAGAAACAAAGCACCTAGGGAAAAGGTATGGCAGCAAAGGAGATGGAGGATAAGAGGACGTGGAGGATGAGAGGACGTAGAAGATGAGAGGAGTATTCTCCATTGGCACATAACTCTATTCCATAAACTCTTGAATCTCTATTTTTTCATTCATGGTATGCTTTTCTCCCTTAATAACTGATATATCCATTTGATGGCACCCAAACTGGCTACAGGAGGTTTACTCTATCATTTTGCAAATTAGAGCTTCTCAATTATTTTGAAATATTTAATGAAAATATTAAACTGAAAGCATATTGCATTTGCATTTTCAACATTATCGCTGTTAATAAAATAAGAGGAAGACAGATAGTTTTAATAATATAATTTCAACCACTGTTAATTTTTGAATAGTTGTAAAAAATGCCTTAATTTTTCAACAGCTACTCATGTGAACATTTTCAGTCCATTGCCATGTTCAAAAATTTGAAGAGATTGTTTTAAAAAAATCTTGATCTGGAATCGTGTCTAGCAAGTATAATACCTGAGATTGGTTAAGTATACTGTATGATCATGTATAACAACTCATTATTTATTAAATATTATAAAATATTTATACTTCATAACTGTATATTTGCTATTTGAATTTTTATTTTAATGTTATGTTTGCTACCTTTCCTTACATTTTGTATTTTTGTCTTAAATATATTTTATGTAAAATATAAAATTATTTGTCAAGGCCCATATAGATGTATCCCCCATTTTAGCTAGTGTGATGAACAAATATTCTCATTATTATTATATCTGTTACGGTGATCTGTGATTAGTGATATTTGATTTTATTGTCATTGTTTTGGGGCATCACAAACTGGGCCCGTAAAAGATGGCAAACTTGATCGATAAATGATGTATATGTTTTGACTGTTCTAACTACTGGCAATTCCCATGTCTCTCTCTCTCTCTCTCTCTTTTTCTCTCTTTCCTTCTTTCTTATGACCTGAGAAGACACAACAATGCTATTGTGTCCCTGAGACACAACAATACTAAAATTAGGTCATTAGTAACCTTACAATGGCCTCTAAGTGTTCAAGTGAAAGGAAGAGTTTCATGTCTCTCACGTAAAATGAAAAGCTAGAAATCATTAAGTTTCATGAGGAAGATGTATCAAAACCTGTGAAACTGTGATAGGCCAAAAGCTATGCTTCTTGCACCAAATAGCTACCCAAGTTGTGAATTCAAAGGAAATTTCTTGAAGAGAATTAACAGTACTACTCTATTGAAAACAAATAAAAAATGAAAACAGCTTTATTGCTGATATGGAAAAAGTTATAGTGGTATAGATAAAAATCAAATCAGCCACAATATTCCCTTAAACCAAAGCCTAATCCAGAGTAAAGCCCTAACTTTCTAGTGATTCTAGGTGGTCTTCAATATTGAGTTTTTGCCTCTAATCTCTTGATTAAATATGTATAAATCTGAAATTTACTGTTATTTTTTCTAAAATACCTGCATATGTATATTGAAAGCTAATTGTCTGCAATCATGGAGACAATAATTAGCATTTGAAGAGTTGTATTGATAAATGTACACTACATAAATACCTACAGCAAACCCTTCGACCACCATTACCTATACATGTACCAAAAGGTTTTTTTATTTAATGTTAGGGATTCTAGAAATAATTTTTCATTGGTGAATGAGGAATGTTAAAAAATGTGTTTGATGAGAAAGATTTTATGGGCATTATTCTTGCATGAACAGTATGTAAAAACTTGACAAATCCAACAACCAAGCATTTAATGGAGAACTCTATTATCTGATCTGATTAGAATACAGGAGAAAATATTTGACTCTAGGTGCTTCTCAGAGCACATAACAATATAGGTGGTGGTGGCGGTGGTGGAGGGGGTCATCTGATGGCTTATATGACACTGTGTATGGCTTTCTTTTTGCATTCTTGATATTAAATATTTGTATATGCAGCAGAATTTGATGCAAGACAAGCATTTACAATATATCCCCTGATCCAGTGGTATTAGCAGGTAAAGAAAACATCAATATTTCTTTAGATAATCTGATAATTATTTATAATAGTCAAATAATTTAATAATTGGTCATTTAGATTTGATCAATTTGTAAGTCTGATGTTTGCTTCTGGTTTTTATTAATTGAAAAGAAAATTAGTTCTTGATGACAGCTCAATGCCAAGCACCTGCAAAAGTCCTTTAATTATAGCCAGGAGTAAAGAAAGCCCAATTATAATAAATGCACGTTTGTGTTCTAGAGAGGGCCTCACCATTCTTATTCAATAATCTGGCTAGTTATTTTAATTCTTTCAGTAGGAGTACAAGTTTACCAATAAGGATCCTAATTTAAAATTTTTTTTTATTCATTTGGAAATTAATTCATTAAATCAACTAATACTGTTTACTGCTGCTATGTACCAAGCACTGGCACAATAAAAGCAAAAAAGAATCCAAGCCTTTTCTGAAAGAGCTTGCAAGGTGGAGAAAGAGATAGACAAGGAATTTTTATGCAAATTATAATGGAATGAATATATAGATTTACAACCTTGAGACTCAGAAAGCACTTCCTTCAAGAATTGTAAGGTGTTTGTTACATCTGGAGCATAAGCAGAGAGAAAAAGGAAGGTAAATGTGGGTTTTACCTAGAGGTCAGCTCTAGTTCATATTTTTCCTCAGGGAAATGGTGTGAAATTGAAAGGTGTTTAAATGTGAAGTGGCATTATCTCCATAGAGCCCTCCTGCCCAACAGCTCCTTTTCACAGCTCAGTAGACAGTGAGTGCCTGAGGCATATTCCAGAGTGAGACTATTGTGTCCTTTACAGAAGTCACTGTCACTGTCACCCTGGAGAACTGCATCCTCTCAGAGTTTTAGGAATGCCAGAAGCACTGCCTTTATTCTCAGTGATGCTACTGAAAAGTCATTCATGACAAGGTATCCTTCCTGGAACCTCTAAGTGTGTGTATGTGTGTGTGTGTGTGTATGTATGTATGTATATATATATATATATATATATATATATATATATATATATATATATTTGGCTTGTTCCTTATCTTTTTCTTCAGCATTATGATTCAAATAGCCCTTTTCAGTGGAATGTACCTTAATACTTCACTAGAAATATGGGGCAGTAGAGGATACAAGGCAATCTCCCATTCAAATTTTCCAACTTCAGATTTTCTGAAGCAAAAAACATGGCAGTCTATCTTCTTTTGAAAAATTTCTGTTCATGCCCTTTGTCCATTTTTTAATGGGGCTGTTTGATTTTCTCTTGCGATTTGCTTGAGTTTTTTGTAGATTCTGGTTACCAGGCCTTTATCAGATGTATAGCATGCAAATATTTTCTCCCATTCTGTAGGTTGTCTGTTTGCTCTATTGATTGTGTCCTTGGCTGTGCAGAAGCTTTTTAATTTGTTCAGGTCCACTTTATTTATTTTTGTTGTTGCTGTGTTTGCCTTTGGGGTCTTCTTCATAAATTCTTTGCCTAGGCCTATATCTATAAGAGATAAACTGATGGGCAACAAACGCATGAGAAAATACTCAACATCTCTAATCATCAGGGAAATGCAAATCAAAGCCACAATGAGATATCACTTAACTCCAGTGAGAATGGCCTTTATCAAAAAGTCCGAAAACAGCAAATGCTGGCATGGATGCAAAGAGATAGGAGCACTCATACACTGTTGGTGGGACTACAAGCTAGTATAACCTCTTTGGAAAGTAGTATGGAGATACCTCAAAGAACTAAAAGTAGAACTACCATTTGATCCAGCAATCCCACTACTGGATATTTACCCAAAGGAAGAAAGACATTTTATAAAAAAGACACTTGAACTGAATTGTTAATAGCAGCACAATTCACAATTTCAAAGATGTGTAATCAACTCAAGTGCCCATAAATCCATGAGTGGATTAATAAAATGTGGTATATGTATACCACGGAGCACTACTCAGCCATGAAAAGAAAAATATGGTGATCTAGTATCTTTTGTATAACCTGGATGGAACTGGAGGCCATTCTTCTAAGTGAAATATCAAAAAATGAAAAAACAAATATCACTTGTATTCAATACTAAATTGGAACAAATTGTTCAACACTTATGTGCACATATGGGAGTAAAACTCAGGGGAAATCAAGTAGGTGGGAGGGGGAGAAAAGAGGATGGGTAAATTCACACCTAACTGGGTACAATGCACTATGACTAACTGAAGGGTGTGCTTATAACTTTGACTCAAATTGTGCAAAAGCAAATTATATAACCAAAATGTATGTACCCCCATAAAATTAGGATATTGTTATCCTAACCAAAATACAATTCATGATTCAGGACCCAGAGGCCAGAAATGAGTAGGATATACATGCAATAAACATTTAAATAAACCTAGATCCACAACTATGTTCATGGTGAAAAGCTATCCTAGCATAGAATCAGAATGGAGAATTGGAACATTGTTTAGAGATTTTATCATCTATACACCAAAGGCCTTTTCTTTTATTTTGGGGCAAAATGCACCAAAGAAAAATTATTCTTAAATAGAAAAGCCTATTTTAGACACCTAATATTCTAAAATTATATATGACCTGAACATGGTATTTCTTTTCATATTTATCTACCTCAAAGCTGAGAGACCTTTCATGTCATACATATGGACCACAACATGTATTACTTTTTTTATTGTCTATTTTTTCTATAAAGATAGATAAATAACTTCAATTTTCATTTTGTTGCTAATGAGTTGATGATTAGTCATTTTATTTAGTGACAAAGGGAATCCAATTTTTTAATTTTTTTTTGTTTCAGCATATTAAGGGGGTATAAATGTTTAGATTACATATATTGCCTTTGCTCCACCCGAGTCAGAACTTCAAGCATGTCCATCCCCCAGACAGTGCGCACCACACCCATAGGTGTGTATATAACCATCCCCTCCTCCCTGCTCCCATCCATCTGACCTCAAAGAGCTACAGAGGGAATCTATTTTATAATTTACTTCTCTTTCTTACCTATCACAATAAAGTGTTTCTGTCTTTCTCTGAAAACTTTCTCAATTAGTAGTGTGGTGAGCACTGTTAAAAACAGGCTATTAAATATCAATGTATGCTTCTTTTTTCTTTTATAAATTATTCGTTTATTTTTAATCAACAAAATTATATATATTTATGGTATACAACATCATAGTTTGATATATGTATATGTTGTGGGATTGCTAAATTGAAATCTTGAACCTCACATGCTTATCTTATTCTTTTGTAGTAAGAACACTTATTATGAAATCTAGTCTCTTAAAAATTTCCAAGCAAACAATACATTGTTATCAACTATAGTCACCATGTTGTACAATAGATCTCTTGAACTTATTCCTCCTAAGTGAAATTTTGCATCCTTTGAATAACATCTCCTCAATCCCACAGCCTCCTCATTCAGGATATTTCTTAACTTTTCTAAAAATATGCTTTATTTTTTTAAATAGTTTTAGGGTCATAGCAAAACTGAGAGGAAGTTACTGCGATTTTTCAAATACTCTCTGTCCCCACGTGTGCATAGTCTACCCCATTGTCACCATCCTCTTCTGGAGTGGAACATTGAGAAAACTGAGGAACCAACATTGATACATCATTATCACTCCAAATCCCTCTAATTTGCATTAGAGTTCATTCTGGGTGTTGTACATTCTAGGAGTTTGGACAAATGTATAATGAGACATATCCACCTTTATAGTATTGCATAGAATAGTTTTGGTGCCCTAAAAATCCTCTGTGCTCTATCAGTCTCTCCCACTCCGCTATCCCCCTATTACTGCATTCAGAGTTTTAGCTTTTCCAGAATGTCATATAGTTGGAATCACACACTTACAATCTTTTTCAGTTTCGCTTCTTTCACTTAGTAACATGCATTTAGGCTTCCTCCGTGTGTTTTCATGTCCTTTATGCATATCAGCTTTTTTTCAGATACTTTTCCAGAATGTTTGTGTACAGAACAGCCTTGGAAGGCAGATGTAGTATTTTCCTTCATGGTAGAGGGTAGGGTATGTTTCCTGAACAGATTAATAAAAATTTTGTCTCTTTGTAGAGTAATGTTTGGGAAGGTTTACTAGCAGCTCACTGATAAAATTAAGGGTTTCCTAGTCACAGGTTCCTCAGCTGTAACACAAACCCATTGTGTGTACATGGCATCTATCTACGCCAATCCACATTGCTCCTATGGAACTTGGGGGTCAAGGGAACTCACACATACAGCTCATTTTGCCTCTCGTAACATAACCAATATGGGCATTTGACTCCAACACAGTAATGTCAGTTCTTCTGCCACCATTCACAAACAGTGGCAGGCAAACTTGTTAGGTTAAAAGTAAGTTATAATAGCAGATTTTTCACAGTTAGTTCTGTTGACCTGTAGCTTTCGAGTTCTTAATGGTGACTTCTATTAAGTGGGTTTTAATTTTTATGAAGTCATATTTATCTTTTTAAATATTTTTATTTTGGTAAGTCCTTTATGGCCAAGTGTTGAATACATTCTGAACCTAGTTTTATGTTTTTCATGATGTGAGGTACTGTCTAAGGTACATTATTTTTCTTTACATACATTGTTTTTCTTAATAAATATCAAGTTGTTCTGAAACCTTTTGTTGAAGACTTGTCATTTTCCATTGATTCGCACTGGTGCAATTTAATTGACAATGTCTGTGTGTAGCTTAACATGGTTACATGCCTGTGATATCCTAAAGTTTGAAATCAGTAGTGATTTTCCAGGCCTGTTGATATATATATATATATATATATTTATATATATATATATATTTATATTTGATATTTGTAATTTTTGTTAAGATTTCAGTTAAAATTTTACTTTCACTTGAATATAATCATTATATAATAATCCTAAATACATTTCTGTAGGGAGTGAGTTGTTCACATAAAAATATTTGTTTTGGTCTAAAATACTATGTTCTATTTTGTGCTTGATTGCCTCAAAATATAAAGAATATTTTACAAAAGCAGTATGTAGACAGCTTTAAACAGCAGTTTATGGACAATTTTATGGAACATAACTCATTTCTATATAAGAAACTAACATTAAAGTACACATTTATTGGCTCACTAATTCTCATATCTCTTATTTTGGATAAACTTAGCCTAGGTCCAAAGTGCTTCCTAATACAAAACATATTATTTGCATATACATGTCAGAGGAAAAACATTGAAAATATGAATTAATAAGATTTTCTATCTCTGTATATATAGAACAAATATTATAATTGCCAATAGAAATGCAATTTTTAATCCTGAGAACACCAGGGAGCTTTTTAAGACTCATTTTAGTATAGCATAGTAATTACTTTCTGAATAAAATATTTAGGGTGAAGGATTTCTTAAATTATCTTTTATCAAATCATTAAATTTAAATTTCCTGAAATGTTTTAAAACATGCTAGGAATATTACTAATACTTATATATCAATATATTGGTTAATATTTAAAGTCCCTATAAATGATGGTATTAGATGTTGTACATCTCTAACAGATAACTTCCAGTAGGTTTTAGTAATTCACAGAACACAACGGGACATGATAATAGAGATGGTGACCAAACTTAATTTTAATGAATTTTCTATGCTTATTAGACACAATTGGTAGAGTTTCTGCATGGGGCAAGCAAATGAAAGTACAACTCTAATTGGTGTTAACTGGAGATACATAATTAATTCTTTTTATATTGCGCTTAAAATCCCAGTGTATGTTGTTACAATTGGCCTCCAAATATGAAAATGAAAGAAAATTACATTATAATAATGTTTATTAAATTAAACTTTGAAATATAAAATAATTCTTCTTGAAAAAAGTCATAGTTATTTTATATTAGTAAGTGTCATACTTTTCCTTTCATATAAAACTAACAAATTAATATTTAAAGATAAGTGTTGGAAGGATGATTACATGAACTCTGCTGACATAAATGTGTAGTTTTAAAAGGCACTTAATATAAGGGCATATAATAGTACAACTTGTCAGTAGATAAAATGAAATTGAAAATTGAGATTCACTTTAAAAAAGTATTAAAATAAGTCTATATTAGGAAAAATTTTTGCTGGGTGTAGTGGCTCATGCCTATAAGCACACCACTTTGGGAGTCTGAGACAAGGCGGACTGCTTGAGCCAAAGGATTGCTTGAGGCCAGAAGTTCAAGACTAATCTGGGCAACATAGGGAGACCCTGTCTGTACCAAAAAAAGAAAACAAAAGAAAAAAAAAGGAAGTTTTGGATGAATATAAATCATGTGATTGTTTAACAATTCTGAACAAATCCATAAGACAATAATTCAAATTCTCTTTTTTTATTCCTTCAGCAGACTAAATCATAAATATTTATATTGCTGTCATAATCATGTGACATAATTTACAAAGGTAGAGAAGGAAAGCATGATTATGGAAAAGAAAAAGAAAGAATGATGTTGCAAACTGAAACTATTTTAATTAAATAGTTCAAATAAATTAACAAATAAATTTTTATTTAATAAGTTTTCAATCAATAAGGGAATTGACTATAATCAGATCACATTATGCTGTAATTTGGTCATTGAGTCTAATGACAAGAGGTGGTTAAGAGGGGTAACTTCTACATTAATAATTTGGGACATCAATTTTTGAATGATCTTATTGATGCTTTCAGGTCAGCTGATGGTACAATAAAGAATTGGGGCATTGCTCTTTTTTCCCCATGAAATTAGTTATAATTAATTTTTTATCTTAAAACAATTTTATGTACATACATACACACATAGCTTTAAAATAACAAAAATTATCTCTACTTTGCCATTAGATCTCCTTGAAGTTTAAAAATAATTAAATACTGAAGGAAAAAAATGCAGTTTGTTCTTTTATGATATGTTTTCATCCATGTGGCGTGTGTCCTAGGTTTTCTAACTTAATGCATAATGAAATTTACCAGTATGGTAATTTAAAGGATTGAAAAAACTGTCAAGTATGTTTAATCAATGTAGAGAAATATTTTCACTCAAAGATGATATTTTACATTTTTAACTATACTTAATTTCTCCTATATGGAAAAATGGTTATTTTTTGCCTGAATTTCCCAGATAATTGCTTTATCTCATTGTTTAGCCCAACAAGAGAAACTATTGATAATTATAAAGTTTAGAACAAACATTTTCATGATTGTAATTTTTCTATTTGAAAAATGTTCACCCATATGGCTTACAATGAAACGAGATTAGAGATTAAATTCACTGAGTTATAAAATGTACCTCTGTGATTCCACAGATGACATGAAATAGTTACGTTGCTAAAAAAATGAGTGGTAATCTTCAATTAGTATTTTCATTATATTAAATTGGAAAAAGGACTTTCCAAATATGGCAAAAATGTTAAATCAAAAAACAAAATACATAAGAAGCCATTTTTAAGAGAGAAGGAATGGGATAGAAAAAGAGCGGGGGAATTTTGCTCAACATAAGGGAGAATGTGAAATTTATTCACCACTATTTATACAGTATATCACAGTGCCGGCTCCTGCGAGGTGCTCACTGAAGATTTATTGAATAAGTAAAGAATAATGGCTAAAGAACTAAATCAAATCATTTCTTCTTAAAACTAGTAATTTTTAAAACATCAGTTTTCTCCAATATTTTAGAGGAACAATCAGTATCTGACTGATTGGTTATGTTTATTAAAATGCATGCAATCATTTTTCAAATGGTTAAGGAAACTTTAAGGAAATTAAATGCAGATTCAGTAGAAAGTGCCAAGACAACAGCGCTTCTCCTACTTTCACAAAGATTTCAGAGCAATTTGGTTTTCAACCATATCTACCTACCATGATAAATAATATTTAACCTTTCTGGTCCAGAAAAAAATAGCTAATTAAACTCTTCAGCTAATGAATGAAATGGAGATGCATACTAAACCATAAAATATCTTTACTTGTAGTGATTTTAACTACCCGACTTTAGTAGATAACATTTTCACCAGTGTAAATACATAAATATGAAGATCTCTTTTTCCTAAGTACATAAAAAATAGCTAAATCTGCAGTAGACATTTTGATAAAAATAGAACATTTATGTTTGATTGGGTCTGATTCCTTTAAATATATATTACATTGTCATTATTATAATTTAGAGATAGGGATCTCACTATGTTGGTCAGAACTGAACTTGAACTTCTGGGTTCAAGCGATCCTCCCACCTCAGCCTCCTCTAAGAGCTGTATGTATGCTTTTAAAATCTACTTTACTAAACCTCATGCTTAAGATCTTTTTTGTTTTATTATAATTCTCAGATTCTTCTGTAGGTGCTCTTTGCAATAAAAGCCTTAAAATGAACTTTTCTCCAATATAACCTAATTCTTAACTAATGTGAATCATTAAATATTCATCTACTACTATATAGATACAAAACTAAAAACATAGTATCCAATAGTTGTGGAATCAGTCTGTAGTCATGTAATTATAAGAAATGTTGAAAATATTTATTTTAATTAATTTTTGTATGAAAAGTAGACTATCATAGTAAAATCCTAGAGTCAACAAATGGTTCAGCATTTCAGAAACATAAATCATTATAATGTGTTTCAGTTGTATTTTATATATCAAAACCATACTAATGTAAGAAAAAATTGCTCCAGTTTAAATAATATCCTGCACAATATAACTGAATTATGTTTTAATATAATTGAATTACTTTAAATTCGATTACATGATACTGTATTTCAACAAATACGTGTGCCTCTATTTAGCCCAGGAGCTAATTTATACCTAATTATACTTGGACTTAATTATACGTTGGCATAAAAATGAACAAATGAACTTAATCTTTTTCAGCACTTGTGACATTTTAAAAATTTAACTGTTCTGTGTCAATAAATTCAAACTTAGCCAATTCGTTTATCATCAATTGATATTAATTTCAGGATTATATGTCTCTTATGTTAGTTTACATTAAAAAATAAATACCTACAATAGCACAATAAAACTTTTAAATCTTGAATATAACAGAATATAACATAATATATCATGATCCTTAGGCAAATATTTCAAAAACAAGACATACATGCTCTCAAAATACTAACAAAAAGGAAAAATATTGATAAATTTAGCTTTGTGAAAATAGAAACTGTTTATGAAAAAACATATAAAAGATTAAAGAGATAAGGCAAAGCATGGGAAAAGACATTTGCAATCGAAGACTAAGAAGTGCTTATATGCATAAAATATGACAAAAACTTGTAACAAGTTAAAAATATAGAATAAAATAATTTAAAAAATGAACAAGATGC
>RJWJ010040900.1:0-13760 GCA_004363605.1 Indri indri
AAAAAAAAAAAAAAAAAAAAAAAATTAAGTATCAAGGCAGTATATACCGAATGCCAAATGAAAACTAGACCCTCACTGTCCAATAGGGTAGCTGCTACCCATGGGTGACTGCTGAGCATTTGAAATATGATTAGTCCAATTGGAAGACTTAGTACTAAGCAAAGAACATAAAATATCTTATTTCATGTTTGTATGTGAATTACACAATGAAATGATCTTTAATGATCTTTGTTCCTGTTTTGGATTAAATAAAATATATTATTAAAATTTTTAAAAAATTAAATGATACTGGTCTTTTCATATTTGAAAGAAGAAATTAGGTTAATGGGTAGGATTTTCTTAGGTATCAAATGTGTTTTGTTTTGTTTTGTTTTGTTTTGCCATGGGTTTTCTGCAATGTAGTCTTTTAAAATAAAAGAAGCAAAAAAGAATAAAAAACTACACTCATTCACAATTCCAGCACTGGAGATAATCTCCTTAACATTTGGATGTGTATCTAGTATGCACGTTTATTTTTTGTTTTGGGGGCTATTTTTTTTTAACCAGAGGGCAGTCGTATTATATTTACTACCTTTTTTTTTCTTTTAGAGTCACAGTCTTGCTATGTTGCCCAGATTGGAGTGCAGTGGGTATTCACAGGCACAAGCATAGCACACTGCAGCCTCGAACTTCTGGACTCAAACTTACTCTCCTGCCTGAGCTTCCTGAGTAGCTGGCACCACAGGTGCACTGCCACACCTGGCTCTACATACTACTTTTTAACCAGCTTTTTTCTTTCACCTAATAACATAAAGCAGTCATCTTTACATTTAGAAAGAGATCTACATCAAGATTTTACATGACTATATAGTATTTTATAGGAGTGATGCAGTACAATTTACTCAAGCCACTCTCTGTCCTTGGAAATTTAGCTTGTTTCCAAGTTTTTGCTATGGTAGAACACATATCAAACACATATGATAAAATGAATATCCTTGTACATAAATTCACTAGGAAAAATTTCTAGTTTTTAAGACTTTTGATAGCTAGAGGAGACTTCCCATAGGAAAGTTTATACCAACTTGTATTCATACAAGCACTGTACAAAAATATGCATTTTCAACATTAATATCAACATTAAAATGTTGTCAATATTATAGTAGTTCAGTGTGTAGCTTTGGCTTACTAGTGAAGTAAAATTTTTCCTCCTAAATGTTTATTAGGCATTTGTACTTTTTTTTAAATTTATTTGATAGAGCTCTTTATAGATCAAGGATAGTAAGCTCTCATTACATATTGAATTATTTTTCCAGGTTTGCTGTTAATCTTTTTATTGTTTTATGGTATTTTTGACAAAGTCAAATCTATCCTTATTTTCATTTATACTTCATTTATTTAGTATCAAGCTTAAAAGAACATTTGTCACCCCAAGATCATTTAATATTCACCTGAATTTTCCCTAGTAATTTTCAAGCTTTATTATATTATATTAAGATCCTTCTAGAATTTATTTTGGTTTAATGTATTAGGTATGCATGTAGTTTTACTCTCCTCTCTACCACCCTTAACAGTTATACAGTGTTTGATTATCATTTACTGAAAAACTATTCATCCAATCATTCATTTATTTAACAAATAGTTTATCTAGAACCTACTATGAGCAGGCATTGTCTTAGGTCCTTGGGATATAGCAGGGAACTTACATTCTAATGGGAACAGCAGATAACGGCAACTAAATATATATGTTAGATGGTGCTAAATGCAGTGCACAGGGAGGGGCTGGGCTGCTTATTTTATACAGGGTGGTCAGGGATATGGTGGCATTAGGCAGAGACCTGAAGAGGTGAGAGGTGTCCCATGCATCTGGGGAAGAGCTCCAAGCAGAGGACGTGGTAGGCACAAGGCCACCAGGTGGTAGTGTTTAAGAAATGGTGACGAGTCCACTCTACTGCAGCAGAACCACAAATTAGAAAAGAGGGTACTAGAGGAGGTCAGAGAGGTCGCAGGAGTCAGACAGTGTAGACCTTGATAGGGCATGGTAAGGACCTTGGATTTTGCATCAGATTAAGTGTAGCAAATTGCATTTCCCAAAGATAGTCATGGCAATGCACCATGTGCTCTTCTGTGATGTGACATTGCCATGGGGGTGACACTGCAGGATGTAGACTCTCTCTCTCTCTCTCAACCTCTTTGAGTGTGGGCAGGCCTGGTGACTGCTCTGGCCCATAGAAAATGGCAGGAAGGATGCCATGCCAGTTTGGGAAGTAGCCCTTAACTGGTGTGGCAGCTTCTGCTTCCTGCCCCCTGGAAGCCAATGACAATGGGGAAAGTGCAAATTTAGCAGATGCGATGGCCATTCTGTGAGGGGCCCATGCCACAGCGAGAGTCCTGGGGCATGAGATGCCACATGAAGAGAGAGAGAGGCCAAGGAGCCATACACAAGGCACTGAACATGTGAGGGGAAGGGGATCCTCATGCCCAGCCAGCCCGGCCAGAACCACGTTGCCCAGGTTCCCACCCCACCATAGCTTGAGCAAAATTAAAAGCTTATTTTAAGCCATCATGGTTGGAAGCAGTTGGTTATGTCACAATAGACAAAAAGAACAGTAAGGTAAGAAGCCATTAGAAGGTTTTGAGCAATTATATATTTTGACTTCAGTGTTTCAAGAGTTTCTCCGGGTCTGTGCTGAGAACAGAGTGCAGGAGGGAGTGTGGAAAGGAGACAAGTTTGGGGAGCAGGCGAGAGACCGCAGGGTCTCGGGCCAGGGGGTAGGGGCGGAAGTGGTGAGAAGCGATTCGATTCTGGATGGATTTGCTGATGGATTAGCAGTGGATTGTGAAAGAAAGGAGTGAAGGATGGCTCCAAGGTGGGCGCAGACGCTGGAAGAATGAGGGGCTTTGTGGCCATGTGAGGAAACTGCGGGAGGAGCAGGGTTGGAGTTAGAGAAATGAGCGATGCGGTTGGGGAAGGTTACGCACATCCAGGAGGAGGGGCTGCGTGTTGCAGGATAGCTGGGTCTGTAATCGGACAGGAAGTCAGGAGATGTGAGTTAGGGCATCATTGGTGTCTCAGTGGTTATACTGGACGGGATCACTGGGGATGTGTGTGTACACAGCAGAGCAGGTGGAGGACTGGGGCCCTTCGCTGCCTGGAAATGTGGAAGTGTTGGAGAAGGAACTCAAAGATGAGACTGAGAAGGAGCAGCTGGCGAGATGGGAAGTGAAGTAGGAGGAGGGTCTGGAGGCAGAGCGGGAAGGTGTTGCAAGGAGGAAAGAGTGAATAACTCTGTCAAATCGGCAGAAGCATCAAGGCAAATGAAAGTTGAAATGAAAGTTGACCACTCTTGATTTTACTTTCCTCATGCCTGAAATTACTGATTCAAAAAGGGGCTTTTCTCATATGCTAAATTTGCACATGTTTGAGTGTGTGTGAGTGGGCACTTTCACACTTTCTCTTCTCCCCATTGATCTGTTTATCCATTTGGAACTATGTGACCACTGAAGCTTTCACAGTTGACAAGGCAAGCGCCATACCTCCCCTTTGCTTCCCTTTTCAAAAATATCCCGGTTGTTCTCATCTAAAATTCATTTGGAATCTTAGATTGGCATTTTATCAAGTCCTCGCCCTCCTCAAATGCATTGGAATTGGAATTGAGTTTTCTTATGTATAAGTTAGTTTGGTGAGAGTTGATGTTGTATCTTCCCCATGGTACGTGTTTCATTCATATGTTTTATTTCCCCAAGTAGATTTTGTAGATTTTTTTTTCATATAGGTCTTGTGTGTTTCCACTTAAATTCTTTTCTAGGTATTTAAATATTGGTGCCTTTTGTGAGTTATATCCCTTTTACTCATTGTATTTTCTTATTGGCTATTTTTGTGATAAGAAAACTTATTTATATACAAAAATGCAAACATATTTTGATACCTTTGTTATTTTCATGGGCATGGGGTCTCACAGGTATGGAATTATGTAACCGATGTATAAGGCTGTCCTAATTTTGCTAGTAAAATCATTCCTGGTTTGGAGGATGGAATTTAATATGTCAGTATTTCATGGTGTTTCCCAAAGAACTTCATGATTTCCAGGTGCTGTGGGAATGATTGCAGCCACACATCTCAGTGTGTCCCAGATATTCCCAATTTCAAATATTTTTCCCTTTGTTAACCCATGAGTCAGACCATATGTTCTTTGATCTTTGCTTCAGAAAATATTGTCACGGTATTTAGAAGCAGGGACAGCCCAGGCAAAGTTATAACATATGGGATGTTTTTCCTCTGAGCCCCTAACTTTCCTCTCAGCATTCTTCCTGCTTATGTGTGCCTGGAGCACACACGCACACACGGTGCTGTCCTGGAGGACAGAGATTTCATTCAAATAATACCACATGTGCTGCTGCAATGCAGCCTGGACTCAGGATCACTCTAGGGCAGCTGGTAGGGGAGGTTTTAGAGTTTGGTAGACTGGGTTTGAACCCCTCATCTAACTGTGTGCACATGGGCAAGTCACTTAACTGCTTAGAGCCTCCATTTTCCATAGGTAAAAGGAATGTATAATGTCTATCCAGAAGGGCAATTTGGGGGACTCAGAAAATGTCTATAAAATGCTCAGTGTAAAGTAGGAGCTGGGGAAATGATACGTAGTACTATGATTTAGAGGGGAGTGCCATATAAGTGCTCAGGTCCTTAAGAAAGTTCCTTGGTCTTCATACTCCCCTACCAGCTGTAGGAGCAGAGACCAGAATGAGAATGTAGGAAGCATGGAATGGCAGTCTGCTAATTCTCCCTTTTGTGTGCCTATCTATGCAAACAAAACCACCAATGGCTATCTTGCCCATTTATAACAAACCAGCCTCCACTCAGAGGCTGCCCAGCAATGACTGAGGGGGAGACATTTGTGATTTGTTGCTGTCACCACCAACCATCCACCCTTTCTATTACCACTGCAGTCTACCTTTGGGGGATGCCTCACCGTGTAGCTTTAGGAAGTAGGCCTGAAGTCAAACGGATGGATCCAACCTTTCCCCAGGGGACAGGCATGTGACCTAAATGTGGTTCATCACTCTTTCCCTTCTCTCTGGGATTTTCAATAGTGACATCTCAATGTGGGAACAATTGAGTTCATGCCTGTCACGGTGGTGGCCACATTCTGTGCCTCAAACCATTGCCACATTTCCATTCCTGTGCTTCTTCATGGTGGCCTTACCTTTGCTTGCTGCTCTATTTTAAGTCTGGTCAGTCCCCAATATTGTTCCAATAGATGGTCTTTTTGTTCAGCACAGCCCCATTTGGTTTCTCTCTTTTGCAACGGGAGCACTGTCTGCTACAGCCAGATTCCAAGAGGAAAATAAGAAAAGGGAGCTCATTCTACTTAAAAAGATTTCTCTCTTATCTTGGTCATCATCCAGGGCTTGGGAGAATGGTGAAATCTTAAAACACACAGAACAGGACAACTGAGTTGAAGTTCTGCATCTTCACATTGGAGAGGATTTGGGGGTAGAATGCCCTTTAGTTTGCAAATTTATCATCAAAGGAGGCAAGAGGAGGGAGGGGCGGAAAGGGAGGGGTGAACAGCAACTTATACAACTCCCAACTCAAACACAAACTTTTTGTTTGCTTTTAGGAGAACTTCAAACAATTTCAATTTTCGGGATGGGGAAAAGTAAAAGCTCTATTTGCCCTTTCTCTCCTCATTACGCATTGTCTCCGTATTGCTCCTTGGCCTTGAGAAAGCTGCCACAAAGCATTTTACTAGTTATCTGATTGTCATCCTACTTAACATGTCCCCTGGTCTGCTGGCTGATGGTAGTTTAAGCAGGATCTAATTGCTAACATATTGTCAACTGAATTAAGTGCCATATGATAGAGATTTAAACCATGGTAATTTTTCCATAAAGAAAAATCTGTCAACAGGTTATAGCAGAGGAGCAGCAATAAATCAGATTGTCATGTTTATTAGTTATTGCGGGAGTCTAGTTGTCTTGTATTCATTATAATCCTCCATTTTTAGCACAGATAAAAGCTATAAAGAGGAATACTTGTGCAAGATGTGTTTTAATAGGTTTATATTTGTATACCAACACCTGCTCGTATCTTAATCATGAGAAAAATGGTGCCATTTCACTTTACAAGGAACATGTATTTTGGCTGCCTACTGGATGAGGAATGTTGTTTTTAGTTTCTTGCAAAGCTATGTTTTCAAATATTGAGAAGCAATTCACTAATAATCAAAGAAAGGCAAATAAGAACAAAAGTGAGATAACACCGCTTGCTTATCAGATTTGCAAAAAATAAAAGAATGGGTAGGTTGATTACACTAAAGGATTTGTAGAAGAACAGTCATTGTGGTTTAATTTGTAATATTCAAAAATTGGAAATCAACTAAATTTCCATATATGGGAACGGTTCAACTAATTATGAAGCATCAGTACCAGAGAGTGCAAAGGAGCCATTTGAAAGAACAAGTTAAATCATACTTAATGACATGTCATTAAGAACTAACATCATTTGTACTTTTCCTTTCCTTTTAACTTGCCTTTACTGAGGGTGGCTTTCGACATTTTTTCCTTATGTGACTGAGAAATAATATAACAGTATTTTACATATGTAACCTCGTTGGACCCTCTTAAACCCCCGTGAACTATGTAGGACAGGTTATTTTACCCACTTTACAGATGAAGAAACTGAAGAAGTTAAAAGTGATTTATTGAAGGGGTTCCGTACCTGTCAACCTAGGCGTCCTTCCTCTGAACAGTGGTGTAGAATAGTCTGGATGCCAGACACCAGCATCCAGCTCCCCACCATGCTTTCAACTCTCACTGAGACTTTGAACTTGTTTCTTAAGTTCTCTGGGCCTTGGCTTCCTCATTGGTGACAATCATTATCACGTGCTTCATATTCTTGACCTGATGCATGCGGGCTCAGGGCACAGGATATGGAGATAGACCCCAAGGCTGCCATTTCCCAGCTCTGCACTCTTAGGCTGTCTATCGACCTCTTCTCTAAAACGGGCATAGTCACGATGGCCCGGATGCAATCAAAGAATGCATGTGAAATGCTGAGCACCAGGCCTCACAGCCGAGGGGCACTAGACACACTGCTATGTACTATGGTTTGGATGTCATGGTTACCTGTATCTCTTTCCTAGGTTGCAGTGCACTGGAGGCACAAGATGTGAATGAGCACGTGTGATCGAACCCACCAAGTTCCAGTGCCTGCTTCCCTTGCAAGCCTTCTAGGCATCCTGTGCTTCTTTTCCTGCCTCCTGCTCACTACCCCTCCGCACTGTAAGGCCCGTCGTGCCATTGCTCTGGCCTTAAGTGTCTCCTCCTAAACCCATTTTACACATGCCAGCTCCCACTTTCCACTTTTCCTGACCTCCTACTATTTCCCTTCAAGTTTGATTGCTAATTGCACAAAAGGTTGTAGTGATGATTATGATGATGATAGCCACTAATACTCATCGAGCCCTTGCAATGTTCCAGGCATTCTCAGAAAGTTTGCATGTGTTATCTCATTGAATCCTTACTTAAGAGGTAGGGGCTGTTATTGTACAGATGCAGGAACTCTGATCAGAGAGATGTGTGACTTTCCCACAGCCACTGTGTTAGAGTTGGGATTTGAACTCTGAAGTTTAGCAAAAGAACAATCTATATTTTTTCCATTATTTTTTTAGGCCAGTCAAATTTAGCAGTGGGGGGTTAAATACCAACTTCAGTGACACTAATGTTAATAAGTCATGTATTTTTTCCATTTTCTAAATGTAAATAAAAGTATGCATGACACGACTAAACACTAAGTGCCTAATGTTCAGAACAAGAGAATAGCAGTCAACAGAAACAAAACCAAAACCCCAAGAATATTGAATGTTTGTTTTATTTTCATTGTAATATGCTCATACTCAGCAATGAGATGGGACAGCTCTGAGTAAAGGAAGGTACTCTTGCAGTTAGATAATTCCTAAATCCTGAACCAGGGAACAAATGCTTTTGATATAAGCAGAGACAATAATTTTTTAAAAATTGATCACTTAGTTTGTATAATCAACACTCAAAGAATGAGTTTACCATCACTTTGTTATTGTGGACGTTTAGCTTTTAGCTATTCTTACTGCAAGAACAGGTCCTAGACTACTTGAAAAGTCCTCATCTAATGGTATCTACCCCTCTTTGAAATAAAAGGGATTATGAAATGCATATCTAAACATGATTTCACTTTTATATTTGTGAGACTTGAATAGCAAGGAAATCACATATTAGAAAATTGCTCTTTGTCATGCTATTAGTTCTCTTTGGTTTCATAAATATGGTCACTAAGCTATTTTATATTGTATCGTATGTGTTTATGTATATATATGTGTGCATGTATATACACACATAATGGGCTGTGTATATGTGCATACACATGTGTACATACATATACACATATACAACGTGCTGTCCAGGGAATGTACAGATAACTCGATTACCCCCTAACAGGGAGGAGGTCGTGCACTCTAAGTTATTTCTGCGGAAGTGATGGTGACCTTAGGCTGAACCACCCACACTCTCTCCTTCCTGTGACCAGCTCACTCACTGGGTCCAGTCTGTGGCCATGTCATGGGTTCTTTTTCGGAGGTATAGCTAACGGTCTCCATGAGGTTCAGATACACTTTTCACAAGGTCCGTGGACCCAGCCAGCACCACAAATGTGTGTGAGCATGTTCACACCTTGGTGTGTCTTCTTTACATGCTACACACACACAAACACACACACACACACACGCGCGCGCGCGCGACTGGCTTTGGTCACATCCCGTCTCTTCCTTCTCAATCTCTCCAGCTGTTTGCCAGAGGCTGGATTATCTCTCTGGGGCAGGCAGGGAATGCTCCCTGACGCCGGCCTGAGGAGCGGGGGGGCCTGGCTACTCAGGGTCCCACCCTGCAGGGCTCACAGCCAGGGCTACCCCTCTTCCACCCCCCGCAGCTCAGAGGGCCCAGACGCTGTCCGCTGGAGCTTACCTCTCCGCTCCACGCTCCTGTCTTTCTCTCCCAGAGATGTTGTCAGCTTCTTTCTTCTGAGGCTGAGCGCGGGGCTCCCTTCTCACTGGCAAGCTTTCTGAATGGCACCTTCTGTACAAACAGGAAGAGAGCGTGTGGTCACAACCCAAGTGTGCAGGTGTCGGTAGAGGATGTGAAAGTGTGGAGGCGAGTGACTAAACCCGGCGCCCAGCCAGTCTCCTCTCACTTGCTGCGGGGCGTGGTCTGCCAGGACGCTGGAAGCAGGAACCCCGGAAGCGCCTGACAGGAATTGGAGGAAGGTGGTCATGGAGGCCACGGGGGAAGGTCTCCACTGCGCCGCTGCTCCTAACCCTATGCGGCCTCCTTAGACGAGTCCCAGGAACATTTTGCAATTCCTTAAATGTGTTATTATCAGGAATGCTGGTTTCAATGGACTGCTTAACTTGTCCAAAGCTCTGCTAGTTCTGCAAGCTGGACCTCCAAGAGACCAGGACCAGAGGCTCATCCTGCCTCTGCACTGTAATAAGTCTTCTAGATCTTTCTAGGACAAGGGTACACTGGGAAAGGAGAAAGAGCACTAGCCGAGCACTCAAAGGACTAAGGCTGCTCTGCTTGAAGGGCTTTCACCTCCTCGTATCCCATCCCCAAGTCGACCCCCAGCAGTGGGGCTTCTGGCCCCACACTTTTCCCTCTGCCCACTCATCTCTGGAATTGTCCTTGCTAACGACACTAGGGAGCTTGGCCAAGGAACACGTTTCGAGTCCTATCTTATCTGCCTCCCCTGTAGTGTTGATTGTTTCTTTCCTTCCGGAACTTCCCTCTGGCCCCCATGACTCCACACTCTCCTGGTTTTGTTGGATGATCTCTCTCACTGCCAGGCTTCCATTCCTCAGCCAGCTTCTTAATTTTTGCCCTTCCCCAAGCTCCACTCTCAGCCTAGTGGTTCATGTTCTCCACGGCAGCCTCCTCCACTCTCTAGATGCTACTTGCCAAGCCCACGTCCATGCACTCACAAGTCTCTGCTGTTCTCCCTGAACACACCCCAGGCACCTCAGGGGTGACCAGCCAGAATGAAACCCTGGTCTGTCCTCTCCCCCCGCCCCCCTTTACCACGTGGCCTGCAAATTCCCTCCTGCCTGGTTCCAGGCTTGCTCCTTCGTTCCCAGCCCCTCTCCTGGTTTTATCTCCTTCTTGCCTCTTACTCTGCCTCCACTAGTCTGGCTACTTCAGGTTTGACCCTCTGTCATCCTAATCCAGACAGGGCTGTCCTTGTCCTTAGACTGGATTCACTTCTGGACATAGCTAGAAACTTCTTCACCCAATCCTATCCCAACCACTGGGAAATTATCCCAGTACTGGCCACATCACGTCCCTGGCAAGGGGAACACCCTCCTTTCTCCTATGTCCAAACCAGAAATGTGGCGTCTTCCTACATTCTGCATTCTTCATTCCTGAAGAATCTCCAACTTCCAACAACAAGCCCTGTGCATTCTACCTCTTGAACCCTCCTTGGATCCTTTCTCCCCATTCCCACGGCCAGGCCCACCCCCGGGCACAGCACCCCGGGCAGCCGGACCATTCACTGGGGTGTGGGAAGAGAAGAGTTGAATGTTTCTCTACTCACACTTGTTTGTTTTTCATTGAGGTAAAACACATAACATTAAATCCCCCATTTTTAGGTGCAGAACCCAGTGGCACTGAGTACATTCACAATGCTGTGCAGCCGCCACCTCCGTCAAGTTCCGAGACTTACATTTATTTTTACGTCATGTTTTCAGTGTTTACTTTTTGTGTATGTCTCAATGCATGCAATGTGTGAATACAGATGTATTGTATATCATTTGTGAATAATCATACATCTGCTGAGAATGTGTTGTGAAGACTTTTGCTGAAGAGGGTACAAAATTAGAAATATGGAGACACGTGACCTCCTGACTCATCTCCCACATGTCAGGCTCCGGAGTGTTTTCCAAACTGCCTCCAACTTTCCTCTGTAAAAGTCTACAAACATGATGACAGTACGCTCCCCTCACCCCACGGCCAGTCCTTAAAACCCCAGAGTTCCCTGCTGGGCAGACAAGGTGTTGGAGGCAGTGACCTCTGCCCACCTCTGGCCACTCTCTCTCCACCCCATCCTCACCACCCAAGGACGCCACACCCAGGCAGTGTCAGATCGCTCTGCTTTGCACATGTTTCCTCTTTCAGGATGCCCTTACTGCCACTGGCTCTCTGACCAGTCCCCACAGATGCTAAAAGCCCTTCCGCGTGCCTCCCCTCTGACCAGTCCCAGCCAGCCCTGAAGCTGCTTCCTCCATGTCGGATGGTACTGGGAGATTTTGTAGTGAAGAGGGGGGCTCTGCCATCAGAAGGACCTGGGTTTGAGTCCTGCCTCTACCGTTTCCTAGCCGAGATACCGCGGGGACAAGACTTAGTTCAGCTCCCCAGTCTACGCAACACCACCTCACATGGTGATTGTAGAGGACGTAATGAGTATTCAGTGAGTGGTGGGGATTATCATTATGGCTATTCTGTTTGTTTTCCTTACTATTCTGTAAACTCCTTGTAAATTTCATGCCAAGGACAGCTACTTCTGATAGGGCAAAATGTCTTCATTTAGCTCTTTCTGCCATCTTGGAGCCTGTGGAGGTCTGCTGGGAACAGGAAGGCAAATATGTCTGGAAGGCTGTGGTCCAAGGCCATTTTTGCTGGCTGTAAGCAGGGTCTCTGGAACCAAAGAGAGCATACAGCTCTTCTTAAAATCGAAGGTGTTTACGCCTGAGATGAAACCGAATTCTATTTGGGCAAGAGATGTGCTTATATATACAAAGCAAAGAACAACACAGTGACTCCTGGTGGCAAACTGAACAAAACCAGAGAGTAATCTGGGGAAAGGTAACTCGGGCCCAGGGAAACAGTGGCATGGTTCGAACCAAATTCCGAAGCAACTTTCCTGCTAAGGCCATTAGACACAGAATCCATGTGATGCTGTACCCCTCAAGGATTTAAACTAATGAAAAGTAAATTTTAAAAAGTCTTAATTTAATAAAAAAGTTAATTATTTGGCAGGCAGTTGAAACACAAATGCAGAGAATGCATTTTGTGCCAGCTGATTAGGTATGGCTGTTTGTGAATCTCTCCTGCCATGCAGCCTCCTTGGGGCCTCCACTCACCCTGACGCCCACCTAGCACAGCCCACCACCAGCAGGGTGCTCAGTTCTCTGGGCTGCATTCAGCCACTGTGCTTTTTGTATGAGGTCTTCACTGCCCCTGCACCGTCAGGGAGGACTCAGAGGAGCCTGCCCCAGCTCCCGGGGGAGCATCCCCTTCTGCCCCATGCAGACAGCCATGGCCCAGGCCAATGGCTGGACACATCTAAGGCGGATATCAAGTGTAAGCAGCAACAGGTCCCTGGAGATTGGACTGGTCACAAGATTCATTCATTTAAATGTATTTCCAGCCTCGGGCAGAATATCTGGCATGATGTTTAATAAATGTACTTCCTTGACCACAACACTCATCACACTTAATTTTAATCGATTAGATACTCATGCATCTCCTCCTTAGATACTGGAGGCTTCATCAGGCAGAAGTGGCACTGGCCCTGCCAACACCTTTCTCTGCAGGGCCTGTTGCACATAGTAGGCCCTCAATAAATATTTGGCGAGTGAATAAATGAAAGAAAAGGTTATTAGACTACAGTTGGGGAAAACCAGTTTGAGCCCAAATTCTGTCATGTATTCACTGTGTGACCTTGAGCAAGTTACAATATTCTTGAGCCTCAGTTTCCTCTCCTGTGAAATGGGAAGCACAATATCCATCTTCCCACAGGGGCAGGGTTGCTACCAAGGCAGGTTGTAAGCGGCAAAGCCCTTTACAGAAAGTGGTGCTGCTGGGTGTGTTTGGAGCCGGGAGCCAGACGTGATAATAGAGGATGGCAGAAGAGTTCTGGGCCAGTGGCTGTGTGCATGCGTTGATGGCAGAGTACTGTGCTCCAGGGGTGCCTGGCTTCTCCAGCATGAGAAAGTCGGGGCTTCACCCCTGCTCCCACTAAGGGCTGTGTCTGTGGCTGTGGATCATTTGCCTGCTTGCTATACAAAGTCCCCTTGGCCTACCTGGAGGGAGGAAGTACATCTTGCAGCCATGTCATGCCCTGTGGTAGGGAATGAGACCACAGGTAGCACAGCCTGTCCTGCCCACCAGGACCCTGGAAACAACCCACATTGACTGCACTCACTGGACATGGGGGTGGCAAGGGCACTGAGGGACCATGTGAGCCTCTTCATGAGGCTGGGGTGGAGGAGACGTGTGCATGGGAATCTTTGTGGGGCAAAGGGAACAGTTAAGGTGGTAGGAGGTGAGGAAGGTCTAGTTAGCACAGACTGGGGCCATTTATCATAATTCCCAACCAGGCTGGGTGTCGGCAGCCTATTCTGTCTGGGTGCTAGGTCAGATGTGGAGGACAGGCACAGAGGGAGGAGGCCCCAGTGAGTGCAGGGTCCTGATGCACACTTGAGAATAGGCTCCATCTCACCTCCCACTGCGGGCTCACATCTCTCAGCTAGTAGGGTCCAGGTCTCAGCAGGTACCATGACTTTCCATTGAACAAACAGGGACTCCAATCCAATTGATGTCTGTTCTGTGCGTATCTGTATCTGCTGTTTATCCTATGTGATTGTAAAAATAGCTGACATTTATTGAAGCTCACCATGGACTGAGAAGCACTTTATATGTATTTATTTAATCCTCATGACAACTCAATGAGATAGGTGCTATTCTTATCATCA
>RJWJ010040901.1:0-13760 GCA_004363605.1 Indri indri
ATTTCACATAATGCATTAAGTTTATGAAGTACAATTCTAAATTTATAGAAATATACTGCCACCTACTGCATATAAAAAAAATCATTGCAGGGGTATGTTCCTCCCGCTGGAATTATTTGTAATCCAGGTGCAATGAGATACCTTGAAATATAAATGAATTTATAAGATATGGTAACTGCCATGAAGAACTTATAGATTGTTTTGTAACCTTCAATTTTCTTATCTGAAATTTTCTCATTTCTTCAATCTTCCATTTTGTCTTTTTTAAATTCTATTTTCCTCATCTCCATTGAATTAATGTTTCCAATTACATTTTGAATCTCATAAATCTCACTCCTTGAATTCCTTCCTTTTTATAGCATCCTTCTCTTATTTCATCTGTAGGATATTTTCTCATCTGGGGATATTAATTGCATTTTCTTTGTTTCTTATGTTTCTTTGTTTCATTAGTTCTGTTCCCTTTGAGTTCCTTCCCTACTCCCATTTGCTGTTGCGGATCTCTTCCATTTCAGCAGCTTTCCTCAAAGCTCTAATGACCGTGGGCTACACGCACGCTGATAGCAAGGTCCCCCAGGCTGACTGGGGCTCAGCAGCAGGGGTTTGTTCCCTGGCCAGGATGGGCTTTTCACTGGGAAAGCGCCAATTGTCAGTATACATAGGTATTTTTTCTTGAGCAGGGTTTTTCTCAGAAGGGAACCCTTCAGTTTTCTGCTTAAAAGATATTGACTTGATGCCAATTTTCTGGAAGTTAAATAGGAAAAGGAAGCTGGCCATTTCACTGTTCAGTGTGTAGATTTTCACATAATCCTTTGCTTTTAGTATAACACTGTGACCTTCATCTGTGCCTGGTATTCCCAAATCCAGAAGTCCTGATTCAACAGCTCCAGAAAATAAACCACCACCGTTCCATGGGCAATGGTGACATAGTGACCTGCTCTGGGTGAATAGGGTAACTGGGAGAGCATCTCATTGCTTCTTAACACAGACTTTCCACTGTTCCACCTGTTTTAACCCCACTTCTTACGCTTGAGCTTTAAGCTCTTCAATCAGCTGCTTCTGCCCATCCCCCCACCACCTCTTATGGGCACTTAGCTTTCATTTTTCCCTAGCTTCTTTAGTTACCAATTGCCCATTTGCTTCCTAATTTCTAAAATTGATTTATCTCAGCCTGAGTAACATAGCGAGATCTCATCTCTACAAAAAATAGAAAATTAGCCGGGTGTGGTGGTGCACGCTTGTAGTCCCAGCCACTACGGAGGCAGGATCGTTTGAGCCCAAGAGTTTGAGGTTGCAGTGAGCTATGATGATGCCACTGTACTCTAGTCTGGGTGAAAGAGTAAGACCCTGTCTCAAAAAATAAAATATTGTCATTTGCCTGTCATCTCCTCTTATATTCTTTGGTCTTGAGTTTATACTGTATTCTTTTTATTTTTTATTTTGGGGATTTTGGGGGTTGGTTTTCTTGAAACATCTGTTGTGGCTCTGTAGACCAGGAGTGTGGTTAGTTGATAGTCTTCAGCTGTTAGCAACTTCAACTTTTATGCCTCAGCTTCTGAGACTAGGTCATGCTTTTCTCAGGGAGGCTCACAGTCAATGACTGAGCAAGGCCGGGATGTGAGAGCCTTGCCAACTGTGTTCACCATCAAGGGATTCCTCCAACCAGCACTCTGTGCCCCAGACCCCCCTGTTGGGCTGGCAGAGACGGTCTGGTCTGCATCGCAGCCTTATGGTTCCCCCTGTCCGACCTGCTGATACTGTATGAGCTAGATTAGACAAAAGGGAGATGCCACTTACTCTGGCCTACCCAGCCGGAATAGGTCATCGCTCTCCCACATGCCTTCCCGTGACTGTTTGAAAAGAACTATCTATCATGGTTCCCTTCAAGTCTTCTGTTTTCTAGGCTGGGCATCTTGATTTCCTTCCAGAGTTTTCCTTTTTTTTTTTTCCCTATCTGCTGTTTTCCAGACAGACTGTGTCAATTGGGATCTGATCAGAGCAGAGCACTTACTTTCCTGTTTTCATTAAAGCTGTCTAATACTACATTTCATTTAATAGAAACAACAATCTGTTAGATTTTACGTGCTGGTAGCTAAAACCCCCAAAGAATTTTCAGTGAGCTATTGGCAAGCTAGTCGTAATCTGTATTTTCACAATTGATCTTTTTAAATTTAAGTGCAAATTTTTTTTTCCTAAACTGTTTTTAGTTGCTTTTCAAACCTGTTGAGATTTTTCATTCTTGATTCATTAGTATTGGTACTTCTCATAATTTCTAGTTTTCTTACATGTGAATTTGGCATTCTCTTGTATCTTCACCCAGGTTGTTGATGTTAGTGAACCTGGTTGGCACATCATTTGCAGTTTCTCTCCAGCTGACATCAGTCTATCAACATGTATTCTTTGGGTTTGGTCATTCTACCAACTGAAGAACCAGTCACATTTTTCCGTCCAATTCACACGCATATCACAATAGGCTTCCTCATATACTCTGCTGAAATCCAGATACATTAAAACTAAGATAGTGCCCTGAGCCACCAGCCTAGTACCGCTTCCAAGGAAAATGGTACATTGCCTCTTCCAAATGTACACAAATTAGCTAGAATCATGCCAGGACCAACATGCTCAAGTGGTTTCCAGAATCCACCATTTGCCCACTTAAAAAATTCAGTTCATTTGATCATTGTCTTCTCTAGATTGCCTCAAAAATTATAGTTTGCAGTTAGTCTAATTGGTTTGGGACTATGGGCCTAAGATGAAATTCATTTATAGTTCTCCCATATTCTCAACTGTCCTGGGCATTAACGCCCTTTCCACCTTGTTCAGTTTGAGTATCAAGTATTATGCTCCTTACAATATTAACTATAGTATCACAATATGAACTTAGAGTTTTAACTACCGTAAGAAGCACAGTAGTGAACAAACCTTACTGTTAACATTACACCACCACAGTAGGCACATTCCCTCTACTCTTGCTCGGAACAGTTTTTAAAAGCCTATTGTGGATTAGACTTTGTGACACTGCTTGTAATTCAGCAACAAAGTTTTACATTCATTCCTGTTTGCTTTATGTTCTTCTCATGAAAATGCTAGAAAACAGGAATGCTACATAGAAAGGAAGATGGAATGGTAATAGATCAGGTAGGATTTTTTTTTTTTTTTTTTTTGTGCAGCTAACAGAAAAACTCAAGCTAGTGTAAACATCAAAGGGGAAGTTATAGAATCAAGGATACCTTATAGAATGAATCCAAGGCTAAGAATATTGCTGGCTTTAGGATGGAACTGAAAGTTGGAAAATCTCTGGGAATCCAGAGTACTCTCTCTACTTCTCATCTTTATCATCTCTCTTAATGTATAAACATCACTTTTCTTTCTCAACAGAATGGGATAACTGGTAGTTGGCCTCACGGCTCTGAAGTTCTCCACAGAAAGGCTCTATCTCAATTATAAAATTCCCAGTGAAGGAGGGAGGAAATTCTTGATTGGCCCCGCTTCATTCAGGAGCAGACTCCCTGCTGGATCAGCTGAACAGTAGAAGTGAATCTCACTGCATAAAATTGCTATCAGGATCCCACTGCAGAGGTGAGGCTAGAAGGTAAGGGAGTGAATGAGTTTAAAAAAAAAAAGACACCCCAAAAGATATTTACTGCAGATGCTTTAAAACACTGAAGGCCTTGAGGACAGAAAAAGTCCTCAATTTTTATGTTGTTACTCTGAACTAGAGCAAGAACATTCCTCCAAAGGAGTATCTCTGAGCAAGGAGTAGCCTGCTCTAATGATCTTCAACATGTTCGCTACGTAAGGTGGATATGATACCACCACCACCTACCTTACTGGTGGCTCAATCTCAAGTATCTAGTACTGTACTTAGCACATCAGCAAGTGGTAGGTATGGTTTTAAATGCTAAATAAACTTATGCAATATCAGCCCTTTTTTTCCTAAGACCGCTAGAGAGATTTATTTTTTCCTTGAAGGCTGTTTAGCAGACACTAGAGTCACAGCCCAGTGAGCTAATTCAAGAGAAAAGCTCTGAACACAGAATGCTAAGACATAAAGCTTATCTGATAGACTTAGACTTATAAGTTAGATTTATCATTACCTGTAAATGGCATGAAATAAATAAGCATGTGAAACCTTAATTATAAAAATAAAATTTATTTAAATTATGTAGACACAGAGTTCTCAATATATTTACTTATTACATACAAATTCTATTTCTCAACTAGAAAGTTATACATACAGTATAAACAGTAGTAAGAATTCCTAAAAAGCTCCCATTGTATTTCTTTGATCTTACATCTACTTGTTTCTCTCCCAAAATTGGACTGGGTCTTACAATCCATATGTACATTTATTATAGCATTTATTTTCCCCTGAAAAGCTGTTGTTAAACTAATAGTACATCTAAAAAGTATTGTCGTAGATTCAAGAACATATACTATTTGAGAAGAATGAAAAGTTTACATCTATTTTTTTTAACTTTATCACAATACTTTTAATTCCATACACACAACTTGCCCAAATGATCTTGAAATGGAAACCATGTCATTTTATTAAACATGATCCTTTTTTTTTCCAGTCAGGAAGCCACAAATACAGATAACGCATAATTTGCCTCGTAGTAGTATGTTTTGAATTAGCCTCCCAGGTTTCATAGTCTGTAGCTAAGATACATGCAGTTGAAAAGTAAGATTAAGATTAAATTCGATTATTTATCTTTCTACCAAATAACTATTTTAAATAATTTTGTTAGCTGCTTAGTAATGGTCTTGATATCATAAAGAGTCCCAATCTGTCTTTTCTTTAATAAGCAACCTCCTTTCTGATGTATTTGAAAAACTGCCTCATGTAATACTAATAGGACTATAGTATTACATACACAGATGAAAAAATGGTGTGAGTAAAAAATAGTGTATTCAACTCCAAGCTGGCTCAAAGGCTAATACAACTGGAGACCATTTTACTATAGAAGGGTAAAGGAAAATGACAGAACAATATACCAATTTGTGGAGGAATGATAATTTTGCATCTATACCAAAGATCATCATCACATACTAAAAATGAATATACTGTTTGTTAGATAATTCTGAAATTATCACTTCTATTCTGGATTTAAGCCCTGAGACAGAAGATATTCATCCTCACACAGCAGCTGCCAGGGCTTTCTCAATTGAGGTGCTTTAGATAGAACAATAGGTATACAAAAGCTTTTGAGCCATTCCAGTATTCCCGCTGCTCTGATAAATGAGAGACAAGTTGTAGGCAATCTCTCTTCGTAAGTCTAATTGGTCAACTTCTATACCCTGGGGGAAAAAGATACGTGAATGTTTTTATATTTCAAACTGCCAACCATGACAATTTTATAGCAAATTAATAGTTTCAGTTTTCAAAAACTGTTAAAAGTATGCATATACCTTGGATCAATGCTAATTCAGTTAATCATTACAGTACCAATTATCAAATATTTCAAAATGTCTAAAAAGTCTTACCAATAAGCCACAGCAGAATAAACTCCAGATGAATTAAGGATTTAAGAGTAAAAAAAAAAAACACAGTTGCATATAATCTTGGGTAAAAAAGACCCTTCTAAATATGATAGCAAAAGTAGAAACTGTAAAGTGAAAGACTGATATGACTTCATAAAAAAGCTTCTATGGTAAAAAAAATAATACAGTAATAAATGAACACAAATGACTAGAGAGGGGAGGAAAAAAGACCTGTATATCACAGAAAGGCATATAAAGAGTAGGTCTAGGAGGGCATATACCAAATTGATTACCTCAGGGGTGTTATTTTTTTTTACTACTTAAAAAACAATGCAGTGAACTCAAGGGGATAGTAATCTTTCCCAATACAATTTTTCTGGGTCAACTGAAAAATTAAAAATATAAAGCTCAAGTGGTAATATGTAAAGATATTTATGAAACAACACAATGGATGTATATGTTTTATCAGCATAACTATAAAAGATATATTCATTTGTTTAAAGACTAAAGTTGAACAAGGGTAATAGAAAATAATTGAGAGGGAATATGGGAATTATAAGTGCAACTTAAAATTTTTTTAAATATTGCTGTGTTAAAACATTTAAAAATTAGCAATGAAAATACTCATACTTTTCTTTAGAAATTATAGTACTGGTAACACTTTACCCTATCTTATAAGCAAAAACTACATTAATACTGGTCTTTCATTTTTATAGAGAAATTTATACTTAAACTTGGAAATGAAAAATCACTATATTACCCAATACTTGGGCTTCATGTCTCCCGGCTCCTATCTGTAAAGCACAGGGGCTACCTTAACTGGTATGTTCACATGATCAAGTCATAAGGCCAGGATGTCAAAGATCTACCTACTGCTGAACATAAATGCACTGAATAAGGGAAAAATTCATTTTAGTATACAAGCTGTAATTTACTTCACTGTCTGGACCACAGCAGCTAACTGTTCTTATCTACAAATGAAGTGACTCCTCAGTTTTTAAATTATACAGTACCTCTACCACAAGTGGAGGGAGCTCTAGGGCCTTCTGGTAATAGTGGATTGCAAGATGAATTAGCCCGAGTTGATGAAGGCCACGACCCAAATTGTAGAATGATTCCTGGCAAGGCCCACGCAGACTAAGGTATCGATTAAGAAAGGAAAAGCCCTGCCAAAAAGAAAAAGATAATTCAATATTTCACTCATTTGACAAGTACGTACTGAACCACTATATTACCAAGTGCTAGGAATACAAATTTTTTTAAAAAGGCATAGTCCAGTTTTACAAGAACATTATCTGTTTTGTGTAGTGTCATATTAGTGTGTATGTACTAAGGTGTCAAAACACAGCTCTTCTGAAGGTATAAGAGAATTTTTTTTCTTTAAGCTAGGGACAGAAATATTCACAGAAAACAGAGACAAATGTTAAAACTATCTACTAGAGTATAATCTGTAGTAAACAAGATTTTTTTTTTTTAAATGGTTTCAAGTTGGCTTGAAAGTTTGTAGGCCAATAAACTTTTTGGTTTGAGATACATGCCTAAAAACTTGAGCAAGATACGAAACCTGAGCCCTTATAATAGTAGCTTAGAAAGGTTTACTCTGAGGAGCAAATTTACTTGACTGTCCATATTTAACCTTTCAGGGTAAATTGTACCTTTTATAAGTTCTCTCTTAGGACCGTAATAACCTCTAAACCCAAAACACTGGAATTCTTTTTCCCCTGAGAACTTCTGACTCTATGGAGAAAACTATTTCAGAGCAAAGCAATACTGAGGCAGGCTCCCTGTGTGTTTCCATGTCCAAAAAGCACTTGCTGCTTCACCTCTTCCCATATTCACTTTCCCTTTTAATACAACTTCAACTTTCACCATCTACTGAAAGTTACAGATTGCCAACGTGCATGTGTCCTAATTATAAATATATTACTTAAGGAATTGGGAGTAAATCAACTAATTTATGAATATAGAATGTAATTATTCCCTGAGTGATCTGCTATATAATAAAATGGTCACAAATTTTCCTTTGTAAATAATAAAAATTAAAGATAAAAATATGAAGAAAAAGAGTAGTCGCAAATGAACTGTAACCCAAATGAACTTTTGGGTCTTCTGATACAATAATGGGAGTTATCTACTGCCTTTTTAGAAATTTTTAAAAAATTTAAAAGGCTATTCTCCTTGACAACTGAAAGACTATTCAGATAATAATGATTTAAAAACTAGATAACATGGGCTTTATCCTGTAAGAACTATGAATCATCAAATATAAAAACTCCAAAAAAGACAAAAGCATATAGTTTAAATGGACAAAAAAGTTCCTTTGATATTATGTTACATTTTAAACATTTTAATCAAATTAATTACTAAAAGGCCCAGTGTGTTCACTATCTATATAATATTAAATAAAGGTAGAAGTAAGGAAACATGAAAGATTTTACTCTTACAATATGATATAAAGGTAAGAAATGTAGTAAACTATAAAAAGTTAGCCTTTTTTTTAAGGTAGTATAAAGGAAAATTACAGTCCTGTAGCATTAAGAACTATGAGAAAACAATTTCAGAAATTGTGCTACTTACAATAAAATCTGCTTTTCAGAAACTTTTTAATGGAAAATGTTTAACATACACAAAAATAGAGATTATTAGTACAATGAATTCCTATTACCTCTTGTTTCTTCTCTATTCTCAATCATTTGAAACCTGCTATTTTACTATCATAGTAATTTGAAATTTAGCTTCCAAATTACTTTGAATTACATGAATTTTTGCCCTACCAGGCCAACAAAACTATATATTTTACCTATGTAATGAGTTAATCCATAAAAATTTCCATTAAATTTTTACCAGAATTTTATGAAGGCAAGAAATTCTGCCTGTGTGTGTACTCACACACGGCTACATCCCCAGTTCTTAGCACATAATCAGGGCTCAATAAATGTTTGTTTAATTTATAAACAATCCTACATTACCAAAAAGCACTCATTAATGAAGAAAAAGCAGCTTGAAGGAAAAAGTAGAAGAAACCCCTGAAAAACAAAAACTCCTATTTTTTTATGGTTATTTTCAAATATACAAAAGAGACCACTTTAATGAACCCCATTACCTAGTTTAAACAATTATCAATTTAAGCTTTCTTTTAACCATTTTTAAAAATTTTTTTTAATTTTAAAATATTAAGGGAGTCAAATGTTTTTGTTACATGGATACCTTATATAAAGGCTGAAGTTGGGGCTTTTAGTGTGCCATTTTACTTTTTAAAAAAACAAAAAACAAAAATCCTTTACTCTAGATCTTGCTATTCCATTCAAGCCAACATTTTCTTTCCTTCCCAACCTACTGAAAAAACATGTCTATACCATATCATATTTTGGAAGCATCAAACATATAAAAAATGAAATCATAAAATCAACAGTGTTGAAGGTACACTAGTGAACAAGATAGACAAGATCTCTGATCTCAGAGTTTATATTCGTATAAGAGGAGACAAGCTATAAAAAAAGTGAACAAGGAAACAACATAATTTTGAATTGTTATAAGAACCAAGGAGAAAATTTTAGAAGAACCATTTGTTGGTGATGGTGTAAGGAAACAGTCACACTCCTCATATATTATATGTATGTATTATTATATTTTTAAAAACTAATTTAAATTAAATGAATCTTTAGGGCCTAGGATGGCTAGAGATTCCAGGTCCCCAGACTATAAGGAACCCTGCGTGTGGATTCCTCCAGGTTTTGCCTGTGTCTTTTTGGACCCTATGAGCTGAGGGTGTGTCCTTACATCGCTGTAGTAAGTCTTAGCCATGAGAACAACTTTATGCTGAGTCTCGTGAGTGCAGAACACAGGGACAAGTGTTGGGGTCTCCTGACATGTGTACTAAGCATTGCATATTACTTGGAAGCTGAATTTTTAAAAAGCATTACATGTATTCATTTCTAAGAAACACAAAATCAAGTAATGAGAAATCCAAATGAATTACCTGTACAACAAGAGCATGTCTCCTTAACACGTACTTCTGAGATGCCATATGAATAAAGGTTAGGCCTATACAGAGGCTATAGAGAGGTTCATGGGGGTGGGTACGAAAGGCTTGCACGTACTGGCCTGGAAAAAGAGCAGTGGTGTCAGATGGTGTGACAAGAACAATGCTCCTTATTTCTTCAACACCTATTCAAATGTATTTTAATGAGTAACTAAAAGTAACTTTTTTCTAGGCACAGCTAGACATTTCTATGTGGAGTAATACTTCCAAAATAAATAATTTATCAATCATGATCATAAATCTGTTTCGAAAGCAATGTAGGAATGTGTCTTTTGGTGAATTCTTTTGTAAAATTAATTGATCTGTTTTGTAAATTCAAATGTGATGGATCATGGAGGTGAGAAAAGGGGAGCTTTGTTTTGTTTTTTTATGTTATGGGTAGTGTTTTCCCAAATGAGCAACTATTCTGTTTTTCTTGAGAAAGCTAAATGTATCCAATACTAAGAATTTGAGGTTTTATGAATTCCATGTATTTCATATATACAATTACCCAAAGCGTAATTAGATAGGCAAATTTAAGCAAGTTGTTCTCATAAAGGAATATAGCATATACTAAAAAATTTTATTCCTTCCAGCTTCTATTCTGGAAGGAATGGCACCACAGAATCTCTTTAGCAGCAAAGATGGTAAACTGTCCTTTGGACTTTTTTATTTTTACCTTTTGTAAAAGTTTCTAATATAGGAAAATGAATATTTATTTTATATTTTCTTAACATCAAATAATTCCCAAAGCATACAAAAGAAGAGGAAAGTTTAAACATTTGATGTTTGAGGTTACTGGCTGAACAATTATAAAAACACCAGCCATGTACAAAGAAACATGAAAGTATTAAATAGTCAAAAAACCACAGTATATTCAGAAGAAATGAACTTGGCCACACTAGCTTTTAGGCAGCAGGAAATATATGCCTAACTGTAAACATTTGGTTAGGTATTTTTGTACTTGTTTCTGATTCCTTATTATAGAAATTCCTTATTATAAAATGATTAATGAATTTTTCCTCAGTTTAATTAGAATAAGCACCATGTAAATAAATCTCAATATAAACATTTGTCTCCTAAAGGAATGAAGTATCAGCATATCTTAAATCCTTTTTGCACTATAGCAAATTAAAATCAGGGGGCAAAACGTCCATAATTAGTGAAAATTATTTTAAAAATAAGCCTAAGCAAGGAGAACTGTTGACCTTTACAATGAATTACAAGACCTACATGAGCTTTTTACAACCAAAGCTTAATAAGAATTAACAAATGTTAATTACTGCTGATACTTACCGCCACTTACTGCCAGCCACTGTTTTAAGCACTTTATATTGACTCATTTAATTTTCACAATAATCTGAAAGGTAGGTCCAATTATTATCTCCATTTTAGACTAAAGAAGCTGAGGCAGAGGGAGGCAGAATAAATTTGCCACAGTGGGGCTGCTAGATAAACCCAGGATGTTCCACTCCAGAGGCTAGGCTCTTAACCACCACACTATCTATGCTTGACAAATCATGTGCCAGGACACTTACCAAGTGCATGCTTAAAACTACCAGATACAAATGCATTGTGTCCATTTAAGACACACAGTGCATGATTATCTGGGTTTTTCAGCATTAATCGGAGACAGAAGCGATGATGGCGCACATCTTGGGAGTGCATGGTAACTTGATTGAAAATGTTCCAGAGCTGGGGTTTATTGACATTTTCCATTACCATTATCCTAAAATTGCAGAAAGAGGGTGAGGAGGAAAATAATGTAAAATGACAATCTTCCTGATTTCTAAAAATGAAACCCATCAGTGCCATCCTACCCATATTGAAAATCACCATCCCCCAATATGGAAACGTAGAATGTTTCAATCTATTTAAGCAAAACCTCTCACAGAATGAAAGTTTTTTTCCCCAAAATATGATAGCGTTTCTACATGTTATTTCTGCTTTTCAACAAAACTTTGAACTAAAAACCAGAAGTGGTTTAAGTTTCGCTTTTTCTCTCCCTGCTCACAACAGCTGCAGTACAATTAACACTAAATAACAACTACTACTAATATCTGCCACACATTGTTAAAAAGCCTTAACCCTCATAACAATCCTATGAGGTGGTAGTATTATGATGTCCTTTTATAAATGGGAAGACTTATGCACTAGAGGTTAAATAACTAGCCTAAGGTCACACAGCCAGTTAAGTGTCAGGGCTGGGATTCAAACCCAGGAAGTCTGGCTCTAAAGTCCATTTTCTCAAATACTGCCTCTGCGAATCACCACTGAACTGAATCAACCAGGAAGCAACAGGAGAGCTAAAAATAAAGTAAATGTACTTATTCTATCAGAGAATCTAATTAAAGTATTAGAAAGTCACCTGATATAGTTGTATGCCTTTCTGAAATTTTTGTCCAGAATTGCAGCAGACAGACCAAAGTATTCTAGTTCTTTGCGTTTTTGCCTGTCGTCATAGAATGAGTAATATTCCAATGAAGAATCTACAAGTAATTCGGCCTCTTGAAATCGGGATAGGTCACATAAGGAGTATATGGCCTTCAAGAGAAGGTTCCACCAGTCATCTTTTGTCAGGACGCTTGTGAGGACAGCAAATATTGCTAAAATGAGACCAATGAAAACCAGTTAGGACACTGTATTTCCAGAAATAGCAGCATTAGAAAAATTCAAATCATCAATTTTAAGAAAAACTTAACCATGGGCCTGAATTCTTGCCGACACTGTCCTGACAAAGATGAGAAGGGGGGAGCTGCTTATTTTTATTCCTTAAATGCTACACCCTTCTGCTCTGCCTGCAAATCTGCAATCCCAGATAATTCTGCCTCTGACTTGTTCTCTACAAGGTACAGCTAACATCATTTGCATTTTTCCTTGCTAGCTAGGATATATGCTCCTCCAGCGCAGAACAAGCGTGCTTCCCATGACTGTAGTCTGACAGAGGATTCTGCACATACAAGGCATTCAATGACTTCAAATTCATACTTTGAGATATTCAGGTTGTTCTTGATCTTTTCTGATCTCAATTTTCTTTTCTCTGCCTTAAAATTTCTCTTATCCTTAACAACCTCCTTCTCTTATTTCTCTGTAAGAAGCCCCTCTGTTATATCCCTTGAGAAATATCAGAAGCCATAAAAAATTTTTACTATCTTTGATCCAGTAATTTCCCTTTTGGGAATCTATCCTAAACAATCAAAATATGGATAAATCTATTTTTATGAAGATGCTCACTACATTATTATTTATAAAATTATCAGAAGGAATCATATACCAAAAAAATAAATTAAAAAAAATGGAACCACCATCCAATGGAATATTACACATTCCCTAAATATAACAGTTATGAAGGGAATAGAGCAACATGAGAAAATATCAGTGAGAAAATGTTGAGTGAGCAACAATGGACCCAAAATGAGGAATCACTGAAAGAAAACAGACGGGATCAGATATAGAGAAAAATACAACTTGGTCCAAAATTCATGCTGCAGAGACAGAGCTATTGGGATAAATCCACAATTAATGAACTGGAGAGATGGAGGGCTCTGAGGCATTTCTAGCTAGATTATGAGTTGCTGAGCCCACCCACCCTTCCTCTAATAATGCCTATAATAATGATTTAATAAATGTTTGCTCAATTAATTAACAATAAAATCATCTTCTGCCTGACTGACATCTCCAGTTTATAGCCTAGGACATTTCCAAAGTTCTCTGAGCAATAACCTCACCTAAACATGCTTAATGTTCTTATAACTAAAAATAGATGTCTTTTAAAGTCTTACTACTTGAGACTGGGTCACAGCAACTTATTTTCAAAGCGTTTATACGACTCTTGCTACATTTGTCAAAAATGAATTTAATAGAGAATGGAATATATGTCATTGAAGTCACTGGACAAATAATCTGTACCGTCATCTAATCTTCAAAAATTTCTTAAAATATATTTTCTTAAGTCAAAAGTTTTGTTTTACTTTTTTTCGCAGAAGCAGATGCTTTCAATTTTTTAAAGTATTTACATTTAACGTTTCCTTTAACATCAAATGATTTTATTATACTTGAGAGATTTAGATTAGAAAATTTCATTTGAAAAGGATATATTTTCAATTAGATTACTGTCAAATGTTACTTCATGAGTCTTTTACAATTCAGCCAGGTTTTACATTATAAAGCAAATGACATAATTACCTTTTGCATCACAATTTGCTGTCTCTTGGTCATTGTTGTCTGATATTTTGTCTCTTGATACTTTAATTAGATA
>RJWJ010040902.1:0-13753 GCA_004363605.1 Indri indri
CACAGCCACTCCCCATCACTCCCGTCACCGCCTGAGCCCCGCCCCCTTCCTTTCCCACGCCCCCTCAGATCAGCGGTGGCATCAGACCCTCATAGGAGCACAGACCCCACCGCAAACTAGAGTCCTCTGTGGAAAAACTATTTCATGAAACCGGTCCCCGGTGTCAAAAAGGTTGGGGACCACTGCTGCTCTAAACCCTTGCACCTCTGCCCATTTTCACTTCTGGGAATTCTTCTGTGGCTAACTCAGTTCCTAACTCTGAATTGCAAGGAATCAGATTTTGCTCTCATTTCGAGTCCCTCCTCAAGTTCTGAAGCATTTTGTTTTAATTTTGTAAAAATTGTGTAATACACGCGTATACCCACAGAAGCGCACAAAACTAGTTGTAGAGTTTAATAAACTATTGTCAAATGAAACCCTGTGTCACTAGCACTCAGGTCAAGAAAAAGAACGCTGCCAGGCCCCAGAAGCCCTCCATGCCTGCCCCCCAACACAGCTCCTCCTTCTGCTTGGGGGTAGCCACTATCGTCTTTTTGACAGTCACACACTTGTTTTCCTTTATAGTTTGATCTCCTAAATTATCCTCCCATAGAAGACCAGAAAGGCCAGAAAGACAGGTGATTTCCATCACCTTGAAATCATAAGAATCAGTATCATAACTTGTGCACATTCTATCTCCACATTACTTCTCCAAGTTACTGATCGATTACGTGGGTGGGCAACAGGCATTTCAGTCCATATCTTGTCACTAAAAAGGGGGAGGAGAGCAGTTAAGACTCTATAATCAGTTAAAGTTTCAATTCCAGGATAGTATCTGTTCATTGCAAATAAGGGGATCTCTCCTCTGCCACAGGAAGGGCTCTGCCTGTCCTTGCAAATTGTAACACTTAAGAAAGGTAGGGGCCGGGTGTGGTGGCTCACATTTGTAATCCTAGCACTCTGGGAGGTCAAGGCAGGAGGATGGCTTGAGCCCAGGAGTTTGAGGTTGCCTTGAGCTAGGCCGACGCCACGGCACTCTACCTAGGGCGACAGAGCGAGACTCTTGTCTCAAAAAACAAAACAACAAGCTTCCTTCAAGAGCATACTGCAAGAGAAGAAAACTGGCTAACTGGCTTCAAGGTGGTTTTTCCCATGAATCTTGAATACAGTTCCACAGGCTGCTACATCAGAATCACCACGGGAGTTTCATTTTTCCCTAAACGCTTAATTCTGAAAAATATTGAAAAATAGAGGGAATAGGTACCCACTCACCCAACACTCAGTTTCAACAGTTACTGACATACTTGTTTCTTCTATACCATTATCCATGCCCTCCACTGGGATTATTTTTAGGCAAATCCCAGATATTATTTTATCCCTAAATACTTTAAATAAAAATTCCCTTAAAAATCATAACCACTGTACATAAAATATGAACAATAATTCCACAATAGCATATCCTCAAACATAGAGGATTTTAAAAATATAGATTCCCTGGCCCCACCCTAGAGCTATTAATCGGACTCTGGCTGTGGAATGTCAGAATCTATGTTTTTAAAATAAAATTCCTCAGGTAGAGAGTCCTTATGAAAAAGTTCCAGCAAAGCCAATTTTAAAAAAGAAATCTTAGCACTTTGGGAAGACGAAGGAGGAGGATTGCTTGAGCCAAGGAGTTCAAGGCTTCAGTGAGCTGTGATTGCACCACTGCACTCCAGCCTGGGTGACAGACGGTGAGGCCCTGTGGTATATTAAACAACAAAAAAAAATGTTCTGTAAAAGCTCTATAAAAGTGTGTATGGAAAATGCCAGGTCCACTTATATACCCAGCTCCTTCAGAGCCTCCCCAGGAGGTCCTATGTAGAATGAACTAGCAGTTCCCAGACTTCGACATTACCTGAGGAATTTTATTTTATTTTATTTTACTTTTTTGAGACAGAGTCTCGCTCTGTTGCCCTGGCTAGAGTGCCGTGGCCTCAGCCTAGCTCATAGCAACCTCAAACTCCTGGGTTTAAGCAATCCTTCTGTCTCAGCCTCCCAAGTAGCTGGGACTACAGGCATGCACCACCGTGCCTGGCTAATTTTTTCTACATATATTTTTAGTTGTCCAGCTAATTTCTATTTTTAGTAGAGACGGGGTCTCTCTCTTGTTCAGGCTGGTCCCCAACGCCTGACCTCGAGGGATCCTCCCGCCTCGGCCTCCCAGTGTGCTAGGATTACAGGCATGAGCCACCGTGCCCAGCCATATTTTATTTTTAATAGGAGGAAAAAGATACAAACTTATTTTAACGTGTATGCACAGGAACCCTCAGAATGAAGATTCAACTCCCCAGCGGGGTTCAGAAGCTTATATGCCTTTCAGGTGAAATGGGTCAGGGGATGAGGCGGGGTGGGGAAGAGGAACTCGGCTGAGGGACAAGAAAGGATTCCCAGGGAGAATGAATGGATGGGGAACAAAGATAAACTGGTAAATAGTTCTCTTTGGAATTTAAGTCAGTCTCAGAGGTGGGACAGTAGTCTATTGAGGTGTGGTCACATTTCAGGGAGGGGAAGAACAGAACAATTGTACTCCTAGGTGGGTCTAGATCTCAGGCAGATAAAGAAACTTCAAGGGGCCAGGAGCGGTGGCTCACGCCTGTAATCCCAGCACTCTGGGAGGCCGAGGCAGGCGGATTGTTTGAGCTCAGGAGTTCGAGACCAGCCTGAGCAAGAGCGAGACCCGTCTCTACTAAAAAAAATAGAAAGTAATTATCTGGACAACTAAAAATATATAGAAAAAATTAGCCGGGCATGGTGGCTCATGCCTGTAGTCCCAGCTACTCGGGAGGCTGAGGCAGGAGGATCGCTTGAGGCCAGGAATTTGAGGTTGCTGTGAGATAGGCTGACGCCACGGCACTCTAGCCTGGGCAAGAGTAAGACTCTGTCTCAAAAAAAAAAAAAAAAAGAAACTTCAAGGACTTTGGGAGAACGGTGGGGTAGGGGGGAGGTCAGAGCACCTTAGGGCTTCTTAAGTCAGTGGGGCATGGTAAAATGCCGTATTTTGGGGTAAAATATAATATTTCTAATTTCCTTCAGTACTCACTTTGTAGAGATAGGGTCTCACTATGGTGCTCAGCCTGGTCTTCAACTCCTAGTCTCAAGTGATCCTTCCCTTTAGGATTACAGGCGTGAGCCAACCCATGGGCCAAGCATAAACATTTTGTCCTCAAATGGATTATAAAACAGGAATTTGAGTTTAGGGCAGTTTGAAACTGAAGCCCAGCAAAAAAATCCTGTAACACCCTCCCTCACTTACTCTTCTCTGATTAAATGACCAACCCTATATTTGTCTACTTCTTTATTTCAATCCAATTCACAAGTATTAAGTGCCCTGTAGGTGCTCAGAGCTGAGCTAAAATGTAATATTAGTATAATATTCATCCTTGCTCTCGAAGAATGTATAATTTAGTGGGGAGATCAGGTGAATACATATCTGAGATGACCTGCAAGAGCTTATGATGCAGAGGTCTTCAAACTTTACCGCGCAGAAAACTCCGTGGGAATCTTCGGAAATATGCAGGCTCCACACCTAGAGATTCTGACTCAGTTGGTCTAATGCAGGCACCTGTAACCTGCATTTTAACACCTCCAGGTCACGTGGAGCCTACTGATGCTTAGATTATACCTTAAGAAAATTGTGAAGTCTGAGGTTTTTCACACTCAGAAGTCCAGAGGAGGTGTAGAGGCGCTCAGTGAGGACCCAAGCAAAGCAGGCACGTCCTGGCCATCCTCACTCCTTGCACCTGTCTCCTAACAAGATGACTCCCACAGAGGGAGAGACCGAAAGAGCCCCTTCCTGTCCCCAGTGGTGTGAGCAAGAGTCTGCACCTCAGACTCTTGTCTCTGTGAAGGGCCATACCCACCAAGCTGTGATTCTGGCCACCAAGAGCGCTGGGGATGATGGAGTGATCAGCCAGGGAGGTTTTTCTCCATAGAGGGCACCTGTCAGAGGCCAGCGTGGGGGACCACGGACCCCAGGAACCGCCGTATTTCCCCCATGGCGCTTCCTCCAGCGGTACCACCAATCACGACATCTTTTGCCTGCATCTCCCCAGCATTTGTTTGTCGGGGTTCCTGGGGCTCAAGTGAGCAGCTGTGAGGGAGGGAAGAAGGGATGGTGGCGGTGGTCAGCTCTGCCCACGACACTGTTCTTTGTAGGGGTGGAGATAAAGCTGGTCACTCCAGATTCCAATCAGAGCGCGCAGAAGAGGAACTGGCGCTGCTTCAGTGGCCAGGGTGGGTTGGTCAGTCCCAACCAGTCCTAAGGAGGGACACTGCCCCAGCCCGAGATGAGGCAGAGCCCGCCCCCAGGAGCCCCCAGTCAGAGGGGAAGAACACAGCCCACCTCGGGAGTCTCCAGCCTGAGAGAGAAAACGTGACCAAGCGTCCAGTCTGAGGAAGGAGACACGACCCCAGTGGCCTCAGCAGCCCCTATTCTGAGGCGAGGAGCCACATTCCTGCCATCAGGACCGCCAAAGCGGATTTCTACAAACCAAGTCCGAGAACTTTTCGGCGGGGACGCCGCGGCCCACCCCGCGGGGAGAGTGGGCACAGCGGTCACCCGGTGCTCACGCAGCAACACCAAGCCGCGCTGGGCGAAGGCTGTGGGGCTTTTCGTCGCACGCAGCTCCGCTCCTCCAGCCCGGTGCGCGCAGGGATGGGTGCGCAGGGGCAGCGCAGGGGCGCCCTTTGCAGCCGGCCGCCCCCTCCCCCAGCCCCGCGGGCTTTTGCACACGACTCGCGGCGGGCCGCTTCACACGGGGTGGCGAGGGCCGGATAAAGCGGGCGGGCGCGGGGTGCAGCGGCGGGCGCCGAGACGCCGGAGCCGAGGCGCGGGAGCGTTGTGCGCGCGGGGCCCTCCCGGCAGGCGGGTGCGCGTGGCGGAGCGTCCCGCGCGCAACTTCCAGGGCGCACTCGGCGGGACCGCGGCGCGCGGCTGCCCGCACCCAGCGCGGGGCCGCATGGAGGCCACGGAGAAGCAGCACCTGTTGGACGCCACGCCCGGAGCCCGGTAAGGCGACCGCGTGGGGAGGGGCGGACTTTTGGGCGGCATCAGACGCCACCTCCTCGTTTGCCATCCTCGCGGTGGTTTGTTTTGGCGGCGGCTTGAAACGGGGCCACGCAGGATGGGTGGGGTGAGGTGCGGGAAAGAGGAAGTTGACCGTGGCCCCGTGGTCCCAGGATCGTCTCTCTCTAGGGTTGAGCTCAGATCCTGACCCCTGCTCACCTGGGGAGGAGGGAGGAGTCCAATTCCTGGAGTTCCGCCCTGCCCAGCACTTTGCCCCTGGGCAGCCCTCCCCTGGGGAGGCCCTGTGTTCCCAAGAGCGCTGGAGTGGGGCTCCGCTCTTCTCTGCTGGACCGGACAGCCCCACCCCTTAGCCAGTTCCAAGGTCTTCGCCTCCTCTTGGCCTTGGAAGGGATGGGGGAGGAGGGAGCATAGGCTTGTGAACACAGGTGTCTCACCTTCTGGTCGCTCCTCACGGGCTGTAGCTTAGAGTGTCCTTAGCTGTTCTTCCCTTTGGACACCAAGGCCTCAGAGGGAGATGAGACTGGAGTCAGCCCTCCTTGACCCCCAACTCAGAGCTGTGTTCCTGCTCCCTTCCTCTCTGGCCAGGTCATACATGGGAACTGTGTGGCAGGATGGGGCTGGCTGGATCCCTGTGCCTGGACATGGCCTGGACTTGCAGGCCATTGAACTGGCTGCCCAGAGCAACCATTACTGCCATGCCCAAAAGGGTCCTGGCAGTCAGAGTGACCCCAAGAAGGAGCGGGCCCGGCGCCAGCTCTATGTGGCCTCTGCCATCTGCCTGGTGTTCATGATCGGAGAAGTTATTGGTAAGGATTTCTGTGCCAACTTCATTTGACATATGGGTAGACTGGATGTTCCCAGTAATATTAACACTAATAGCCCTATTTATTGAACTCTCACTATGCTAAGCCCTTTATATACACATTATTTCATGCAATTCTAACAACTTTGTTACCATATGGGTGCTGCTAGTCTCCTTATTTTATAGATGATGAAACTGAGACATGTTTAGGTTAAGTAACTTGCCAAACATCACATACAACTAGTAGGTAAGGGAAGCCTGAATTCCTAGAAGAAAAGAGCATTTACTGAGTACCTACTGTGCTTTCTGGCCCCTATTTGAACTTGGTTTTCACATTTACCCCCTAAGTAGATGTTGTTGGCCCATTTTACAGAGAGTGGAAGTTGAGGCTCAGAGAGAAAAAGGCACTTGCTCACAGTTGTACTGCTAATGGGTGTAGAGATCTCCAACCTGGTGTGTCTTCTCCGAGAGCCTGTCATCTCCCTGCTGCTCACACAGTCTGGGGGTTGGCTGTTTGGGGAGCTGATAAGGACCCTCCAACCTCCCGGTCCTGCCCCTGCAGGTGGGTACCTGGCGCACAGCTTGGCCATCATGACTGATGCAGCCCACCTGCTCACTGACTTTGCCAGTATGCTCATCAGCCTCTTTTCCCTCTGGATGTCTTCCCGGCCAGCCACCAAAACCATGAACTTCGGCTGGCAGCGAGCTGGTGAGGACCCTGGTTGGACTGGAGATGGGGTTGAGAGAGAGGGTGGGTCAGAACAGGGGTTCTTAAGTGGCTGTAATGGGTGGATCCCTGAGTGAGGCCAGGAAGGTGACTTGGATGAGGGAAGAGGATGTTAACCTTGGCCTCTGTCCTCTGGGAACTCCCAGTCTGATGGGGGGCCCTGGTCCCTATCTCCAGGAAAGTAGAGTTCCCTTTCCTGAGAAACGCAGTGGCCAAACTTCAGGAACAAATGACAGTAGCATTGACGCTGCACATAGCTCCATGGATTGGCTCTGGGTGGGGGGGAAAGGTCAGCAAAGCCTGCCGAAGATACAGGCTTTAACCTCCCCTCAGGTCACCTCTGGTCTACATTGTCACTTTCCTCCGTGTGGAGCAAAAGGTATATATTTTAATAAGTCAGTTTCTTTACATGTAAAACGAAATGGGTGAACCCAGATAACTTCTTCAGTTCCTTCTAGCTCTGACATTCCCAGACATGTGAGTGATGGGTGAGGTGCAACCAGGCCAGCCATACCACCAGCAGAGCCCCATCGGACCCAGGACCTGACTTTGCTTGCAGGGGAGGGATCACGAAGGGAGGGGCAGCCTCCCCAGCCTTGGGGCCCATGCCAAGGTTGGTGCCGGGTTCTTCCTCAGAGATCCTGGGAGCCCTGCTCTCTGTGCTGTCCATCTGGGTCGTGACTGGGGTTCTGGTGTACCTGGCTGTGGAGCGGCTGATCTCCGGGAACTATGAGATCGAGGGGGGCACCATGCTGATCACGTCGGGCTGCGCCATGGCTGTGAACATCATGTGAGTGGGGCCCTGGTTTCCTGAGTCCCCCTCTTCCTGCCTCTCACACCGCACCTATGTCTGCTGTAGCGAGTGGAAGGAGGCCACGCCACGGTCTGGCATACGCCACAGGGACAGAACTTCCCTAACGATTTGACCTCTGGCACCTGGAACACCTGGGTCCTTTCTCGGGCCTAGGCCAAGGACATCATGAGCTATAAATCTAGGGCCACATCAACCCCACCCACTGCCCCGTACACGTCAGGGAATAACCTTGGAGGCTTCATACCTGAAGTGGGGAGGGGTGAGTCCAGTTGTTGCAGGAGCAGACGTCCCTAGTGGCACAACCCAAGTCTGTTTCAAGCTGATGTGCCCGAAATTGGTCTCAGTGAGAGGCAGTGGTGTGTTTCTCTCCTTTGCTCAGTGGCCTCAGTTTCCCCATCTGTGACATGATAGGGTGAACTAGGTGACCACCATAATGGCCTCCTGCTCAGATTTGGCACTGTGGCATTGTGCCCAGACCCTGCATGGCAGTGGAACAGAGCGTTTTCTCCTGTGGCTCTCTGAACCAAGGCTGGGCTGGGCTCTTCACATGGCCAAAGGTATCCCATGGAGTTTGGGGGCTTGAAATTTTTGCCCCACAGGGAGGCCAGCCCTAATGGGTGACCTCTTCCTGCTACCTCAGTTAGCCCCCTGGTTTTGTCTCCACTTCCGTAGAATGGGGTTGATCCTTCACCAGTCCGGCCATGGGCACAGCCATGACACCAGCCAGCAGCAGGAGAACCCCAGTGTCCGAGCTGCCTTCATCCATGTGATTGGGGACTTTCTGCAGAGCATGGGCGTCTTGGTGGCAGCCTACATTGTGTACTTCAAGGTCAGAACTGGGGACAGAGGGAGGCGGGGAGCAGGGGAGTACAGACCATCTGGGCTCATCTCTGCACAGGGCCCTTTCCAGATCCAGCTTCCTCCCAGTTCTGGGCAAAAGGGTGGGGAGAGAGAAGGAACATTTATCCAACACCAACCAAGTATCAGCACTTCTGATCCTCACCACAACCTGAGAGGCAGGCCGTAGTGTTTTCTGAAGCTCAGAACGGTTCAGTGACTTGCACAGTATCACACAGCTAGTAAGTTGTGGAGCTAGATTCAAACCCAGGACCATGTGCTGCCAAAGCCCAGGCATTGCCCATCACATAGGGGCAGTGAGGTGTAGTGGCAAGAACCAGGCAGGTTTGAAGCCTTGCTCTACTGCGTGCTAGCTGTGTGATGCTGGGTGACTTGCTTGTGCTAATTGAGCCTCAATTTCCCCATCTATAAAATGGGGATGGTGGACCAGATGGTGTCTAAGGATCCTTTTAGCTCTGTCCACATCTCAGCCCCTTGGACAGGGAGGAGGGGAAGGGACTGTGCCTTATCCTCAACTGTGGTCTGTCCTGCCTGTTCTTCCAGATGTGGAGTAGAGTAGAAAACTGGGAGGCAGGGCCAGGGCGAGGCTCATGCCCACCCTGCAGAGAGAGCCCCTTTCCCCGACACACTGCTGGGTTGGGGGAGAAGGGAAGCTGAGGTGCTGGGTGGTGAACCCAGGTCTGCCTTCCCCTCTTCCTGTAGCCGGAGTACAAGTATATAGACCCCATCTGTACCTTCTTCTTCTCCATCCTGGTCCTGGGGACAACCTTGACCATCCTGAGAGATGTGATCCTGGTGCTAATGGAAGGTAACCTGGGCTTTGGGGCTCCCTTTCTGCTCTTGGCTTTCAGATTCCTCTAATCAGCCTTTGAATAGGGTATGTGTATCGGGGGGATCCCAGCACAGACATGGTCTGGAGCCTGGCATAGGCCAGAAGATCCCCTGGGGCCCTGGGCTGTGATCTTGGCACAGAGCTTGAGCTCTCGGGTGAGTCAGTTCCTGGAACTGTCCTTGCCTTCCCTTCCTCCTAGCCCCAAGGGTGCCTCCTCCCCTGCTGGGATGTGTCCTCCCTGCCTAGTCAGGTGGCTTCTGGGTGGTGTCTGTAGCACCTGGAGCTCCAGCCCTACCCTGTACACTTCCTCAGTCTCTAGTTGCCTTCTTTCAGGAAGAGAGAGGGGGAAGGATTATGCTTCCCATTGCACAGGAGGGCAGACTGAGGCACAGAAAAGGGCAGTAAGTCTTGGACAAGGCTACTGAATCCACTCCAGCTCAGGCCTTTCCTACATCTCAGGGACCAAACCATGCCCCTGCCTCCGGAGGACATGGCTGCACTTTGAGGAGGTTGGAAAATGGTCAGTGGTGGAGAATGATCTTCCCTGAATTACCACTCTCCTGTGCTCTAGGGCCTTGAGTCTTGGGTCAGGGTCATGGGTCTCTGTGTGGTTAGGGTCAATCTGGGGTTGAGTTGGGTGCTGGCCTGGGGTTAGCAGGAGTGCTTGGCTGCAGTTCAGAGCTTTTTCTCTAAGAATATGGCTGACCCAGATAAAAAAGTGATGATGAAGATGATGACTGTGCCTGGGTGGGTCCAGGGATCCTCCAGTTTTGTTCTTTCCTTCTTTTCTTCCCTCCATTAAAAAATATATTTATTAAGCAACTACTATGGGCCAGACACTGTTCTAGGCACTGAGGATACAGCGGTAAACAAGGCAGACTATCTTGTTTCATGGAGTTTCCATTTGAGAGGGAGAGACCAACAATAAACAAATTAACAAATAATTTCAGAGAGTGTTAAGTGTGAAGAGGAAAACGCAATAGGTGACACGACAGGGGGTTCGGGAGGTGGGGGCAACATCGGACCTGCTGGCCAATGTGGTCTCTGAGGAGATGACACTGAGGAGCAGGAGCCAGCGCTGCAGTGACGGGCATGAATGGGAGGGGCCGCTTCCTTCAGCCCCTGTCCCTGCCATCCTCAGGGACCCCCAAGGGCGTGGACTTCACAGCTGTGCGGGATCTGCTGCTGTCGGTGGAGGGGGTGGAAGCCTTGCACAGCCTGCATATCTGGGCACTGACTGTGGCCCAGCCGGTGCTGTCTGTCCACATCGCCATTGGTGAGTGGTTGGGACACCCCGGGTGGCGAGGGACAGAGGCTGCCAAAGGCCTGGGGCCATCCCCAGTGGCTCCAGATGACCCCAGATGCTTGAGGGCCCATACGTCAAACAGGCCCCGTGCTGAGTGCTTTAAACACATTATTTCATTTGAGCATCACAATTTCATGTATCCACAAAGACACTGAGGCTGGGGGTGGGGTGGGGCGGTAAAGTCACTTGCCCAGGCTTTTATAGCTAGTAAGTGGCAGAAGTGGCCGATGCTTTGCCAGCTCTTTCCGGGATGTGCTGGGTCTGGGCGCGGAGGGGGCCTGGCACAGGAGTGGAATCTGGGGGCTTCTTGATGTTCATGGTCGCCCATCCTGTGTGCTGGGGATGGGGTGTGAGACTTGGGCTCTGGATGGTTTGAGGGCCAAGAGTAAACAGGTCTCTGGTGCCTCCTCTGATACGTCCTCTCGGCCCCCAGCTCAGAATGCAGACGCCCAGGCTGTGCTGAAGGCGGCCAGCGCCCTCCTGCAGGGGAGGTTCTACTTCCACACCATGACCATCCAGATCGAGGACTACTCTGAGGACATGAAGGACTGTCAGGCATGCCAAGGCCCCTCGGACTGAGGCACGGACCACTGGGGCATGGACAGGACCTGCAGGAGGTGGGACTTAGTGTCCCTCAGGCCCAGCCAGGACTCCGCCTACCATGCCTGCATTACAAACAGGGTCCCCCTCCTGACCTCGGCTGCCCCGCTCCAGTAATAGGCTCTTTCTGGCCTCCCTGTCTGACTACAGCCGGCCCTGGAGTGGGGACTTGGCAGGTATCAAGCTAGCGTGACCCCACTCCAGCTCCTGGGTCAGCTTCTGGCAGGGCTGTGTTTGGGCTAATGCTGTCCTACCACCCGCAGTGGCAAAGGCAGTGTGGCACAGTGTGGGACAGCAAGAAGGAAGGCTGGCCTCAGTGCTCCCTCATTTCCCGTTTGTTGCCTGTCTGGCCTTTGCCTTTTGAGTCTGTAAAGAACCCCTGAGCCGGGCGTGGTGGCTTACGCCTGTTAGTCCCAGCTACTCGGGAGGCTGAGGCAGGAGGATCACTTGAGCCCATGAGTTCTAGGCTGCAGTGAGCTATGAGTGCACCACTTCACTCCACACTCCAGCCCGGTGACAGAGCAAGACCCCATCTCTTAAAAACAACAACAACAAAAAACCCCCAGACCAGCAGTTCGGGGAGAGTCCCCTCCCTCTGCTGGTAACGATATGGTTTAAGGAGGCCACGGGGCCGGGAGTTGTGGGGGCCCTCCTGCACTCTCATACGAGTCCCCCTGAGGTGGGGAGCCTGGGGGCACCCGAGGCCTGTCCGGGCCTTAGTCACTTCAGCTGTGAGCCAAATACTCCCTTTCCTGGAGGGGGTGTCTTCTTACTAGGTAAGGGGCTGGTTTCCTCTTTCCTTATTCCCTCAGCCTAGGAAGCTGTGCCAACACTACAACAGTGGTGGGAGGGGACAGCGGTTTCAGCTTGAGCCTTACCCCAATAGCCTCCCAGCCCCCGGGCACTTCTCTTGCTCTGAGAGTGTCCCAGGAATGGCAGAGCCTAAAATCAGATATGATCGGGCCAGCTCTGTCGCCTCTCTGGCCTGACCCAGTGGGAGCCTGCGTATGGAAGAGGAAGAGGAGCTGGACACAGCAAAGGGGCCAGCTAGGAGGGAGACGCCAGCTTCCTGGGGCTTGTGTGTGAAGATTCGTGACTTGGGGGTGGCTTGCGTTTTCAAGATGCAACAGGGCAGACCCATCCTGACTCATCGAGACAACATGCCCAGCTGTCAGGGATCCCTGTGTGGCATGGTCTGTCCCTGCTATTATAAGCAAGTGTCCTTAGGCAAGGTGGCCTCTCTGCCGCTGTCATCTGTAGACTGATAACGCCTACCTCACTGGGTCCAGGCAGCCAAAGTCTGCCTGGTACCTGGTGGTTGTTGAAGAGTGGTTGCTTTTATTGTCCTGGAAACAGGGAAATTGCTGAGGAGCCAGGTGGGCCTCCCCGCCTCCCCAGGGGCGGCACTGAGATTGTCTTGACTCTGCTCTGGCTCCTGGTGGGAGGAGGAGGGGTTGGCTGCTTCCTCCCCCTTTCCAAGAGAGCCTCTCGCTTTCCATCTGTGAAATGACCTCTGTGCCTTTCCAGCACTGTCATCCGGGATTGCCTGTGGCTAGGTCAGTGGGTCCTTCAGCCCCTCAAGGTCTGTGGAAAGTCATTAGTGTTGGCCTGGAAAGGGGGGTGGGGTTGCTGTGGCTGTGCTTCGTTCCACCTCTTCAGGGGAACCAAATCCCTATGTCCCAGCCATGGCAGGCCCCAGGGACGTAGATCCTGGGCTTTGCTGTGTGCCAAGTCCTTATACCCCTCTCAGGAGACAGTCATTGCTGTCCCCCATTTTTATAGATGAGAAAGCAGGCTCCAAGAGGCTGTGCCATTTGCCTGAAGTCACACAGCTAATGTGAGGCAGGTCTGGGATTTCCGCCTCATTCCCTCAGACCCCCTTACAGCAGGGGCTGGGGACCTGCTTCCGGCTGCATGGGTACAGTATGAGCCCCTGAGTCCAGCAGTGCGCTCCCCACGGGCAAGGCCATGTCAAGGCAGTTCAGTACCTTGGGTGTTGCAGCTGCAATTGGCTGTGGCCGGGCCTGGCACCCAGAGCCCTCCCCGCCCTGGGAAGGCCGCCTGGGCTGCAGCTGTGTGCTCCCTCACCCACCCGCCACTGCTCTGCCCTGGGCCAGACTGCCTCCCCCTCCCTTTAATTCCCAGTGCCCCCCTGCACCTCAAGCATCTAACAGCCCCATGCCTCCCAAGGGAGAGCCCACCCTGCACTCCCAGCTGTGAGGAGGACCTGAGTTTTCCAGGGGCCAGAGTTCAAGCTGGAGGATGAGGGTGTGAGGCCTTGGACAGGCCTTGGGGGACAGCATGTTCCTGCCAGCGAGCTAGTCACGGGAATTTCCAGAGCTGCGAGGCCATCAAAGCAGGAAAACATCCAACACCTTGGACCTGGGCTGGACCCACCACCCTCAGGCAAGCCCTGAGGGGCCCCCCCGCGCAGCTGCTGTAAGGGTATTTATAGTCCGAGCGTGAGGGGGCAAGGACACCGCGCTTTATTTCGGAAGTGATAATTCCAGTTCCAGGTGGGTGAACCCGGGAGAATTTAGCGTCCCCTCCCCCACTCCATTCCTACCTATAGGGCGCTTGGGATAGTCCCCGCTCGCGGCCTGCCCACCTAGAAATGGCCCCTTGTTTCTGAGTTCCAAATGTGCAGGCCACAGGGGGCGGGGGGGGGGGCATCCTTCAGATTCCTCTCCCCAGTTTCCTGCCCTCGGGCTGCACATACCGCTAACCCTCGTCCCCCTGCCCGCCCTCGGACCAGGGGGTGTTTGAAACT
>RJWJ010040903.1:0-13767 GCA_004363605.1 Indri indri
TTTTTGAGACAGAGTCTCACTCTCTTGCCTGGGGTGAGTGCTGTGGCGTCAGCCTAGCTCACAGCAACCTCAAACTCCTGGGCTCGAGCAATCCTACTGTCTCAGCCTCCCGAGTAGCTGGGACTACAGGCATGCGCCACCATGCCCGGCTAATTTTTTTCTCTATATATTTTTAGCTGTCCAATTAATTTTCTTTCTATTTTTAGTAGAGACGGAGTCTCGCTCTTGCTCAGGCTGGTCTCGAACTCCTGAGCTCAGAACGATCCGCCCGCCTCGGCCTCCCAGAGTGCTAGGATTACAGGCGTGAGCCACCGCGCCCGGCCTCACAATATTGTTTTTTTAAAAAAATACTTTAAGACAGGGTCTCACTTTTGTCCAGGGTGGTCTCCTGGGCTCAAGCAATCCTCCTTTCTCAGCCTTCTCAGCGGCTGGGATTACAAGCACTCCTGACTGCCTGGAAGGCTTTGTAGGGTGGCCAGCAGGGTAGATAGCAAGGGAATCCAGGCCAGAGCTGATGTGACAGCAGCAGGTGGGGCCAGCAAGCTGTCTGGAGGAAGGACAGTTAATGAATCCTAAATGGAAACAAGTTTCTCTTAAGATGCCTTCCTCAAAGTGTATAATTTTAGTTTTAAAGAAAATTTGTAAAGACAGTATAAAGAGAGTTTCCATATACACTCCAGTCAGTTTCCTGTAATGTTAACATCCTTCATGACTAAATTACTGTTACCTAAACTTCAGACTTTGTTTGAATTTCACCAGTTTTCCTACTCATGTCCTTTTTCTCTTCTAGAATCATATTGCTTTTAATTTCATGAATTCTTATTTTCCTTTGGTTTACGGCAGTGTCTCAGTCTGTCGTTGTTTCTCACGGCCATGATGTTACCAAAAGCACAGTACCTGTCCTCCAGGCTGCATCAGGAGAACGAGCATGAGAGGTTTGAGAAGGAAAGAGAGTTTATTAATTTGCCGGCAAATGAGGAGGTTGGCAGACTCCTGTCTCAAAGTACCAGTGTCCTATTATGAATGTTTATGTACATGTGTCTATCCTACTAGACCACAATCTCCTTGAAATGGGGTCTCAAAACCTGTGTATCCCTCACAGTACCCAGCACAGGGTAGAGGACTCAATAACTGCTCTGCAACAACAAATAATTCCCAGCTCCAAGCTGGAGATGACCCTTTAGGACACTCAGGAGGAGGCCTAGTGCTCCAGGTGGCCATTCTTTGGGGAGGGAACAGGAAGGTAAGACTGTTAACTTGCAATGGGCCAACAGAAGACAAGAGTCTTCTGAGTTGACGATAATCAACTCAAACAAAAGACTGACACAGGACCTGCACTTTCCACCTCTCACAAAAATCAACTCCCACAAAGGATTCTTAAAATAAGGAAAAATGTTACTGTTCTTAAAATAATGGTGAAATAATTCTTAAAATAATGGCAAACATCATTTCTGATTTCCTCCAATAGAAATTTAGGAAGCATTTGCTCTGGGCCCCTATTCTCAATGAATCTACATTTGCCCACCCAGGAATTGTTCTTCCTTCACTCTGAGTCTTTATCCTGGGGTTGCTGCCTATCCTTAATAATCTGGGTCCATTTATCTGAAGCTTCTTGCAAAGGCTCTGGTATCCAGGAGTGAGTGGAGTTCCAAAATAAAACAAGCAAAAGAAACCCAAACAGAAGGTTAAAAGTTAAAGAGGCTTTGAAATCTCTCATCTTAGAAAAGATGAACTCCAAACTCATACATTTCTCCTTTTACTCTACCAAGTAGCATGTGCAGTGAGGTGTATTCACAATATAAACATGTTCTCCAACTGTCGGCCTCTTTCATTTCCTCTTCCTGTAGCTCGTGTGCTCCTGGGAACATGGACTTGTCCGGTTGCTTGTAGAGTATGTCCCAGAGCAAATAATTGACTAATTAGTCATTTTATTGAGCAGGAGGTGTCACAGGGCAGGGCTGAGCCTCTCGGTCTCAGCCATCACTAAAGCTGGGTTTTGTTCCTAGTTGTGGGACTGACTCACCAGGTGGCCTGGGGAGATTATGTCACCTTTCACTTGTCACCTATCTGCCCAAGAGAGGAATGCTGCGGAGATTAATTCTGAATGAGATCATACTGGAGAAGAGAGAGATCCCTTTCCCAAGAAGAGGATTATTTAATTGCTATGTCTGTTCATTTTGAGCCAATGAGCAATATTAGGCCCAGTGTGCCAAAAGTCACATATCTGAGTCCTTGGAAGCCTCAGAGAGAAGCTGTGAAGTTTTAGGACAGAGCTGTTTTTCAGCAGCAACTGGCAACTTTGCCATGTATGGAATGGTTCAACCAACCTCCTTCACTTGCTAATTCTTTACTGGAAGCCCTTAAAATTGATAGTTATTGATAGGCAAGAAGAGCAAACAAATGGATTTTTATTTTTCATTTGCCATAGCCTTCTGACTTCACATAATTTTTTTTTTTTTTTTTTTTTGAGACAGAGTCTCACTCTTTTGCCCAGCCTAGAGTGAGTGTCGTGGCGTCAGCCTAGCTCACAGCAACCTCAAACTACTGGGCTCAAGTGATCCTACAGCCTCAGCCTCCCGAGTAGCTGGGACTACAGGCATGTGCCACTGTGCCCGGCTAATTTTTTCTGTATATTTTTAGTTGGACGATGAATTTCTTTCTAATTTTTTGTAGAGGCGGGGTCTCGTTCTTGCTCAGGCTGGTCTCGAACTCCTGAGCTCAAACAATCCGCCTGCCTCGGCCTCCCAGAGTGCTAGGATTACAGGCGTGAGCCACCGCGCCCGGCCTTGACTTCACATAATTTTTACACGTCTTTTTTATTTTGGTAATGGCATTGTGCCCTGTAGAAGTCCACTGTAAATATTGAGTGAAAAACAGATTTCCTTGAGTGTAAAACAGATTTCCTCTCTGTCAGCACTAAATATTATGAAGGCTTTACATATATCATCTCTCATCCTCAGAGAGCATGTGCAATTCACTCAACAAGAGTCTACTCTATCCTAGGTTCTACGTCAGGGGGCATTTTAGAGGGAGATTAAGGCATTAATAAAACGAAATCGTATGAATAAGTACGGAATACTTAAAGTATTTAAGTATTCGAGTAAGTATGAAATCACTGTCTGTGATACGTGCCATGTAAAAGAGATACAATGTAAAATGAGAATTTAAATAGGGAGCTTGGCTTGGTCTGTGGATCCAGGGTCTTTTTCTCCTCTTACATCATCTGGAAGTAATGTCTCTAAATTTGAACAGTGGGGGATTCTTTTTAAATAATAATAAAAGTATAACGACAACACAGTTAGGCAAATTAAAGTTTCTCAAAGTATTAAGCTTTATTTTCATAGATTTTTTTCCTTTTATTACCTAGACTTAATGTTCCAGGTATTATATCCTATTTCATTTTAATGTGCCCCTTTCGCCTTGAATTCCACCAAATATCTTTGCCATAACTCAGCTTTCATTTTGTCAGCATTTGCCTAGCATGTCTTTATCTACTCTTTTTACCTTATGAATCCCTTTGTTTTTAAAGGATCTTATATATAACATCAAGTTGGGTTTTATTTTATGACCCGTTCTTGGATCCTTTAAGAAAGATAAGTGAGTTTATCTCATTAACACATACTGGCATAACAGATATACTTGGTGTGGTGGCCATGGAAGTACCTCACTAAGCTCTGCCTTCCAGAAAGTCTTCTGAGCAGTGGCTCACACCCGTAATCCCAACACTTTAGGAGGCTGAGGCGGGAAGATCACTTGAGGCCAGGAGTTTGAGAACAGCCTTGGCAACATAGTGAGACCCCATCTCTACAAAAAATTAAAAAAACAAGCTGAGCATGATGGTGCATGCTTGTAGTCCCAGTTCCTAGGGAGGCTGAAGCAGGAGGATCACTTAAGCCTAGGAGTTTATGGTTGTAGTGAACTGTAATGACGCCACTGTACCCCAGCCCAGATATCAGATTGAGACCCTGTCTCAAAAAACAAAAAAAAGAGAGAGAGACTCTTCTGCAGGGAGTACAGCTGAGTTGACTGGTGACCCCCAGCTGCCCCAGGGTCTAAACCCGAAGGCATGGCTCCCCCAGGCTGCTCCCAGCCAAGAACTGAGCACTGCAGGATTACTAGAATCAGGCCAGGCAGGCCATTCCTGTCCCACGTCAGATTCCTTTAACTAGCCACTTTAGCTCAGCGACTCCCCACCAGTCTGGCTGAAATAGTACGGGAACCGTGCTGGGGTCTGAGGCTACTCCTCCCTGATCCTCCCTTTCCCCTCTCCTTTCTCAGGTGCTAGACCTGCCTCATGGAGCCAAGGCTCTCCCTGCCTGCTCCTGCTCCCACCCTCTTTAGCCCTCACTGGCATTCCCGCCAGCAGATCTCTGCCACTTCCAATCCCATCCCAGTGTCTGCTTCTCAGAGGACTCGAACAGACACAATTGGATTTGACACTGTAATGCTGCATTTTCTGGTTTTAGTGCCTTCTGGGTTCCCTACCTTTTGCTGTATGGATTGTCCTCTTTTTTTTTTTTTTTTTTTTTTTAGGGTTTTTTAAATTTATGCATTCTTTCTCATATTGGGAACTTTATGGCCTGTTTTAATTCTTCTGGTGTTTATCTTTATCTATATAGGTATTTTTTTGAGACAGGGTCTCCCTCTGTTGCCCAGGCTAGAGTGCAGTGGCCTCATCATAGCTCACTGCAACCTCAAACTCCTGGGCTCAAGTGATCCTCCTCAGCTTCCCAAGTAGCTGGGACTATAGATGCACACCACCATGCCCGGCTAATTTTTCCTGTTTTTTGTAGAGATGGGGGTCTAGCTATGTTGCCCAGGCTGGTCTCAAATTCCTGGCCTCAAGTGATTCTCCCACCTCGGCCTACCAAAGTGCTGGGATTACAGGCATGAGCCACCAACCTGGCTACCTTTATAACTTTATATGAAATATTTCAAATTCTATTTCATAGGCGTGAATGTGTAGACTGCACGCCAGGAGTAAGCTACAGGCAGAACTGCTCCATACATAAGAATATTTATTCAGATTTAAATTATTCACCAATGCACAACCCCTGGCAAGGATTTGGGGGCATCTAGAAACTGTATTTCAGGCTGTCATGGAGTGTGTTGCTCCCTTCTGCCACATGTTCTGATGCTGATCTTTGTCAGAACAGTTCTTTCCCAACTCTGCTCTAGTCCTTGCTTTTGTTCCTTGAGACAGTATCTAATGGTACTCTGTTACAAGTGATGAGGACATTAGCATACTTAATACTTCCCCCCACTCATTGGACTTCTACCTCTTGATTTTTATTAGTTATAAAATTATTTTTAGCTCATCTGGTGATTCCTTTTATAGTTTAAAAATAAACGTTAAAGTCTCTATGTATTGATGTATCAATCATGGAGAGTTTCTGTTCTTTTTACTAAATCTGTTCTATTTACTCATTCTCTGCCCAGAAAAATGAGAAAGTTAATACACCTGTATTGCCTCTCAAATCCTCCCTGAGCCCTCCTTCCTTCTGAACATACACACACACTCACACAAATATACACATTTTTCCCATTGTCGAAGTATAATCAATTCTCATGATTTGTGGCTTCCATATTTGTGAATGTATTTGTAACCCCAAAATCAGTATTTGAGGTGCTTTTTTGGTTATTCATGGACATGTGCAGAGTGGCAAAGAATTTGAGTCGCCCAACATGCACACTCTCAGCTGAGACCAAGCAAAGCAACACTCTGCCTTCTTGTTTGTTTCGCTCTCATACTCTACACAAATGTCTTTGTCCTTTTCATGGTCACTTAGCGATGGTCATTTAGTGCCACGTTTTCTGCTTCCGGTGCTTTCTCTTGATTATTTCACTGCTTAAAATGTTGCCAAGCATAGTGCTGAGGTGCTGTCTAGTGTTTCTAAGCATAAGAAGGCTGTCATGTGCCTTGTGGAGACAGTGCATGTGTTAGGTAAGCTTCGTTCAGGCATGAGTTATAGTGCTGTTGGCCATAAGTTCAATGTTAATGAAGCAACAATTTATATTAAATAAGGTATCTTTAAACAAAAACACACAGAAGGTTATGTATTGATTGCTTGACAAAAATATTGTGACCGGAGGCTTACAGAAACCTAACCTTATATTTCCCCTAGGAGCAATGGCTCAGTATTTGTCAATTTAGTGTTTGAGGCCACGCTATAGAGCATAACTGCCGCAAATAACGAGAATGGGCTGTATATAAAAGTCAACTTTAGAATCATATTTTACCGAGTTATGTAGTTTTAGTTCTATAAAGTTCATGCTCATTGCTCATAACTATGAGTTCTTTTCTTCCTAGGCTTCTCTGTTCACCCTTAAGTAACTGGCTCTTGCTGTCTTTTCAAGGAGCGCTGATGATTAACATAATTCCTAAGTTCATTCATATCTGGAAATGAAATCCTTAGCCTAAAGGATGACTCGGCTTTGAAAAACATTCTTTCCTTCAGGAACTATCAATATTATTCTACTTTCTTCTTGTATTGAATTCCACTCTAGAGCATTTTCCTCCTTACATGTTACTTGCTTTTCTCCTACTACAAGCCTGAGACATTATTTCCTTATTCTAGAATAACTTCCTTCACTAGCGTAGAAGCTCCAGGATAATTGATCATTTTTTCTGTTTTATCCATTATATCCCAGTGCCAAGAACAGGGCTTGGTTCAGCGTTGTCATCAATAAATGTTACCTGAATAAATGAATATCAACTTATTATTCAGCCATTCAGAATGATCCATATGAATACTACAAAGAACATATGATGCAACATTTATAAAATAAATGGAATATGAAATGGCACGTGCACTACGGTTAAAACTGTATTAAACTATGTCCACAGGTGACAAGGCCTGGAAAATAATATGCAAATGAAAATGAGTTATGCATTTCACCTCTGATGGTCACTGTTTAAAATTTCCCCCCAGAATTAATCACATTTTAAAAAGAAAACATTAAATTTATCTTATCTTAGGCCATGCTACAAATAATTTTAAGATCCTTCAGGGCAGGTATTGTGTTGTTCTTTTGTCCAGTATTGTCACCCCAGCCCCTAGGATAGAAATTTGGGGTCTTTTTGTTAGACCCCAAATTCTCAGGAAATTTTGAGAGTGTGCAAACACTAGATATTTGTGAATAGCGAATTTGTTAAATGTCTTCACTCACATAAATATAGTTCCTTAAGTTCTAATTTGTGTGGGTATTTCTAAAGCGATCCACTACTTGTATGCCTTCAGAAAGCAAACTTCTTTTGGGTTATTTTGATCTGTTACAAAGTCAAAGTTGCTCAGAGGGGTATTAACAGAGTACAACCAAGTAACCACAGAACATGTTAAACTGGTTTTGAAAGCTTAACCTCCTCTATTAGAGTTTATCTGAAACAGGAGAAATTTTGCTTTTCCTTTTCAGACTTCTTTGAAATTCAATTACTCTGAAATGCCGTTTCCTGTTGACAATTGGAAAATTACAACTGGATGGTGGATGTTTCCAACATTCTTCGATGAGGAATTCAACTTCTATTTGGAGCAGGCATGATTATCATTTATTGCCGTCCCTCTCTTAAATTAAAAGAAACATATCCAAGTAGGATGTCAGGGCGATCGGGCTATAACTTCTTTAGCAACAGCATATTGGTGCCTGAGACATTTTGTGGTACTCTAATGCACGGTGGCCTGCAGGCCAAATCTGGCCATGCCCATTTATGTAGTATCCACGGCTGCTTTCCTGCTGTAAAGGCAGACTTGAGTGGTTACAACGATGGCCTACAAAGCTGAAAATATTGACTATCTGGCTCTTTACAGAAAGTGTTTGCCAACCGTGGTCTCATGTCTTAAACAAAACTACAACACAAATTTAGAAAGAGCATGAGTTTTGGAGGCAGACCTAGGTTTCAGGTCCAACTCCACTGCCTACTAGCTATGTGACCTCTGGTAATTAATTGCCTAACCTCTCTGGGCCTCAGTTTGGCAACTGTAAAATAATCCTAATAACACCGATCTGTTAGGCAGTGCTACTCAGAACCATACTGAACCTGAAGCAGAAGAAACAATGTGCACCCCTGTATGTACCTATCAAAATATATCCTCCCATGTTTTGAAACAAGTAGGAAAAGTTCACAAAAGCTTTACAAACAAAAAACACGGCTATATAGTCAAGCCTGTGTTATTCAATCTGTTCACATACCATCGTCGACCCTCATTAACTGCCTAGCAAGGAAGGGAAGAGGGCATGGGCCCAGGAACAAGGAAAAGCCAGCAAATTAGAAAGAGGAACACAGGGCTGTAAAATAAACAGTAGCCTACTTTTATGGAAAATGTTGATTTTTCTTCATTATAGATTTATTACAATGATTTTGATTTTTTAAAATGTTGCATTAAAATACTTATCCGTACGACAGAGTTTCAGTGCCCCTCACCCCCCTTAAATTTTGTACCTGTTGAGTACCTCACTCACCTCACCTTAATCCTGGCCCTGCTGTCAAGATTGTTGTGAGAATTAGAGATAAGGTCTATGAGGTATCCAGAGCACCACCTGGCACATAGTAGATGCCAGAAAATGGGTAATTGTTGATGATGTTGATAATAAATTGGGATAATAGTATTTATGTCACAGGGTTGTTATGAAGACTACATAAAGTAATAGAAATTACTTAGTATGGAATTTGATACATAATAGGTGTTCAACAAATATTAATTCCTTTCCTTCTATCATTTTAGTTTCCTTGATTCAACTAAGGATATGTAAAGCCGTATTAGCCAATGCTCAAGTGACATTGCATCTCCCTGGCCAGAGACTAAGAGTTAGAGACCTGGGTTTGGTCCTGGTTCTGTGACTAACAAGATTAAAAAAATGAACCACCATTTTTTGTACTAAAATGAGAGATTGGTTCCTCATTCCCTAGATTTAGCCAATCTCTAGCATTCCTTTTGGACACAAAATTTTAAGATCTTCGAGCTAGCTGATTTGAAAGTATAAGAGGCATCTACTGAGGAAAACAAATTTGCAGGGCAATCTTACTAATCCAAGGCAACAAGCCACTCCTAAAAAAATAAATACAGCAAGAAATTAAAAATTTTTTGGTCTGTAAGAGCTTGGCCAAAAAAAAAAAAGAAAAAAGAAAGAAAAAAACTTTTAATTAAAAGACCTGAAAATGACCATATTTTACTCTTGTAATTAGAATGCTGATCAGATAGGTGTTTTGTCACCTTTATGTCTAGCACTTTTTTTGGCTAATAAAATACCCTTGAATTAATAAACATGGTTCCACATGGTACAACAGAGATGGATCTTGAAAACATACTTTATTAGTGAAAGAAGCCAGTCACAAAAGATTGCATATTATATGATTCCATTCTTATGAAATGTCCAGAATAGGGAAATCTACAGAGACAGAAAGTAGTTTAGTGGTTGCTTAGGGATTGGGGGGGTGCTGGGGGTAGACAGGGAATGTGGTAGGATAGCAAAGGGTACTGGGTTCCTTTTGGAGGTTATGAAAATGTTGTAAAATTGACTGGTGATGATTGTGCATATCCGTGAATATATTAAAAACCACCGAACTGTACACTTTAAATGGGTGGGTCATATGGTATGTGAATTGCAGCTCTTTAACAAAGCTGTTAAAAATGGTTCTATAATTAATTTTGCAATTTTATGGAAAGACCAGAGTGAAAAGATGGAAAGTGTTTTCATAGTGATAGAGGGCAGAAGTTTCTCTTTTTCTGTCAAAATAGAATCAGGCTGCCAGTTTCCCAATTCATTTTCTTTTCCCTTGGAGCCTGAGGCTGATGGACCTCCATTTTCTACCACTGAAGGTTAAATAAAGCCCTCCACCTTGGTCAGTCTGTGGAGGTGGGGCTTCTCAGCTGCTCCTGTGCAAAGTAAACCACTCTTATTCTCTAAACCTAGCGCCTCTTTTTGTTTTATCTTTGCCAGTGAAAACTGGGTTGGATAGATGTCTGTTTTCTTAGATTAATCCCAGTCAGATAGAAAAGTGTGATTCCCTGAGACAAGACTGATCACTGACAACCCCATGCCCTTTCTGACGAAACTTCCAATGGATCCTTTTACTCAGTGTCTTGGCAAGTCGCACAGCACAGAAGCTAAACAAAGCTGCCCATGCTGCCTCCGCGTCATGCTCCACTCTAGCTTTTTAACTTCTACCTGCTTTTGGAGGAACTAATTTAATTTCCCACATTTCTAACTGGGGGAAAACCTCTTCAAAGAGAGGAGACTCCTTGTTCACATTCAAAGAGACACCTGTGAAAAGAGAAGATAGAATTGTAGGTGGAAATAACCCACCGATGAAGCAATTGTGAATGTGGGCAAAAGGAGAGGAAGTTCTGAGACTCTGAGAGTCAATAAACAAAGGTGGGTTCACTTTAAACTCTCAATATGGCTGAGTCGGCTCATTGTTTAAAATGAAGGTTTCAGGCTTGCTCAGTAGCTCATGCCTGTAATCCTAGCGCTCTGGGAGGCCAAGGCAGGGATCGCTTGAACTCAGGAGTTTGAGACCAGCCTTAGAAAGAGCAAGACCCCATCTCTACTAAAAAAAAAAAAAACAGAAAAATTAGCCAGGTGTTGTGGCACAGCCTATAGTCCCAGCTACTCCAGAGGCTGAGGCAGGAGGATTGCTTGAGCCCAGGAGTTTGAGGTTGCAGTGAACTACGATGATGCCACTGTACTCTACCCAGGGTGACAGAGCAAGGAAATGTCTTCAAAAAAAAAAAAAAAAAAAAAAATGAAGGTTTTAGTTTACCTCAGACCAATGGTTGGTGAAGTTTCCTTCAACCCCTTAGTCAACTAACCTACAAACCCAAGTGAGAGATGGGAAATTCCACTAAATTTAACCTTGATGCACAGTTTCCAGTCAGTAAGTAAAACATCCCTGACTCAGACTTTGTTTTTATTTTGAGTTTGGGGTACTAAGCCATGCTCAAGCTACGGTTTCCCCCCATCCCCAAACATGACACAGATGCATATTAACGTCTTTAGAACAGCAGTCCATGGTCAGGTTTACTGACTCCATACCACCTTAAAATATTTACTGAGATGCAGATCAACATTGAGAGATACATTTTCAAGTATTCTGCATACTGGGCCATGGATGTTAGTCAGTATGGGATACAAGCTCACCCCAAGTTGATACAGCCGGAATGTTTCCAGTAACTCATGCTTGAGCACACTTTTATGCTTGCCTGAAAACACTGTTCTGAGGGAATTTCCCAAAGTCAAAGAAATAAAAATCTAAAGAGATTTTAAATTTTAGGCCAGAAACTTCGTCTTGGAGGTATTAGAAAACAAGTTGGATACCTACTTTTCAAGAGAGGTAGAAGGGGCCAGGTGTGGTGGCTCATGCCTGTAATCCCTACACTTTGGGAAGCCAAGGGGAAGGATCCCTTGAGCCCAGGCATTGGAGACCAGACTGGGCAACATAGCATGACCCTATCTCTACAAAAAGATCTAAAATATTAGCTGGGTGTGGTGGCAGGCACTTGTAGTCCCAGCTAGTGGGGAGGCTGAGGCAGGAGGATTGCTTGAGCCCAGAAGTGTGAGGTTACAGTAAGCTATGATTATGCCACTATACTCCAGCCTGGGCAACAGAGCAAGACCCTGTTTCAACAAAGAAAAAAAAGAGAGAGAGAGAGAAAGAGAGGCAGAAGGGGGAGGTGATATGTCCCTGCCATGAAATTCTATTAAGATTTATAAATCTGTAATATAAAAAGAAAACATTATTGAAAACCTGAAAATGGGGTGGTGGTTGAACTAATATAAAAAAAGATTTATAAATTTGAAAAGTAACTCGGTTTATATTTTTTATGCAGAGGACCACACTGAATTTAGCATTAAAAATTCATCCTGAGCCCTTGACATACTCCAGCCTCCACACATTGACTATTTTGAAGAAATGTATCCTAATGTGAAAAGAAGGGGACAATTTTTTATTAATTTGTTCTTCTAGCACCTTTCGGGGTTCATGCCTTGAAGTATATTAAATCTCACTCTTACAGGAAAAAAAAAAAAAAAACTCATCCTGAGCCAGATTATGAAGGGACCACAGTTAGTCAGGGTCAAACCTGATAAAATATTTCTTGTTTCTCTTACTCTGGGCAGAAACAGGCAAGAACCATATGGGCAGAATGCCCTCTTGATTGTAAGTACACATCTACTTTTAACCACCAGCTGTATTTCTTTAGGATGCAACCAAGAAAACAAATGAGATGCCAGATTTTCTCACTCTTATTTCTTAATCATGTACATAAATATGCACATTCACACCCCCTCACTTACCTTTGCCAACACGTAAGAGAACGATGAGTCAGACACACACATGCACAGTTCTAAATCATTTGAAAGGATGTCCAATGTCTGAGGGAAATAATTCTCTGTGTTTTTGGCACTAAGCTATTTTCTCTAGGAAAGTATCTACCTAGTTTTACACAGTTGCCATAGGCCAAAATATTGGTAGCAGAGTAGCTTTTAAAAATACTTATAAAAAGTAGCCTTAATTTAGAACAACATAAACCTGTGTTCCTTGGACCACCTGCAGCTAAAAAACCTTGAGGGCTTGTCAAATGCAGATTCCAGACCGGTTGCAGTGTGGCACATGCCTGTAGTCCCAGCTACTCAGGAGGCTGCAGCGCGCTATGATCTACAATTGCGCCTGTGAATAGCCTCTGCACTCCAGCCTGGGAGACTCCATCTTTAAAAAAATGTTTTAAAAAAACGCAGATTTCAAGATCTCACCCCAGACTCACTAAGTCTGGATTTTTTTGGGTGGAGTCTCTGCATTTTAAACAACCCTCCCCCCAGGTGATTCTAGTGCACTTCAGAATTTGCTAGCCATTGCTTTGTTCACTGGTAAGATTTTTTTTTTTCTTTAGACAGAGTCTCACTCTGTTGCCCTGAGTAGAGTGCTGTGGTGTCAGCATAGCTCACAGCAACCTCAAACTCCTGGGCTCAAGTGATGCTTCTGCCTCAGCCTCCCAAGTAGCTGGGACTATAGGCATGAGCCACTCCTCGCGGCCCACTGGTAAGATTATGGCTAACATTCCTAACATGATTTCACAAAGATTAGAACAACAAAACAAAGATCTCTGAAAGTGAATGACTTATATCCTTGGTATTTCAGAATCCCATCTTAATACTTGCTAATTTTGGACTTCAAGCAAACAAAAAGTCAGTGTATTTATGCTTAATAATTTCTGCTATCAGATGCATAGTATTCAACACCCTGGCCCATGAAAGTTCGAAGTTCATGGTTTTGAAGATACTGAGAAGTTTAGATTTTGCTTGCAGGTATAATTATGTTTTTTCCTTCTAGCTACAGAAGTTTTACTGTTGTGTGTCTGTCTGTCATGCATGCATCAGTGAGTCTTCTAGAATCATTTAAAACTAGACTTTACTTATGAGAAGATGTTGAGTAAAAAGGCAAGTCAAAAAAATTAAGTTGCCATTTTCCAACTTTGTAAATAGAAATATATAATGGGAGACTGGGACAAAGTACCCACAAATCATCATCTGGCTTTTATGTTAGGGTTGGCCCCCAAATCCTAAATATATCTCTAAGTTTATGTTCATTTTTCAAATTTAAAAATGATAATAAACACACATTTTAAAATGTTAACTCAGTTTAAAATATAATCAATAGTATGATTTTAACTTACTAGTCATTCAACTTTAAAAGCATATATTAAGAAAAATTTACAGGCCTGAAATTCTAATATAATTATTTTAATTTTTCCATTTCCCTTCTAAACTTTACTA
>RJWJ010040904.1:0-13758 GCA_004363605.1 Indri indri
TTTTTTTTTTTAGCTTCATAGCTCACATGTTACCAATACTTAGGAAAGAGATTATTTACCAGGGCTCTATTATGCTACCTATAAACCTCCTAAATGGTAGGCAAAATTTTGTAGCAGAAGATATATTGCTTTAATTAGGTTCTCAAAGAAGTCTTCGACATGCCTGCTCCCCACAAGAAAGAATAAGAAATACTGATTTAAGGAACAAAGTATCACTTAAAGCCAAAGATGTTTTTTTAATAGCAGCTATTTAAATGTTTCACTTGAAAAGTAATAACTCTAATATACACAAAGAAAATACCTAAGTTTTTAAAGGGATAAACCAGTACAAAAGGGACCTTTTGTAAGAATAACAAGTACATAAATTACACATCTCAGAACATCTGGAATCTTAAAAATATAGACTAATGTTTAAAAATAAATTCTTCAGGGGCCTTGCTCTTTGAGGAAGATGGAGTGGATCTTTTCCCTTTTCCTCCCAGTAAATACGACTAAAACCCTGGATATCTACATGAAACTTACATGAGGAGACTGAACGGTGACAAGAGGAAGGCACATGGGCTAGAGACCTTAGCATCCAAGTAACAATACAGTAATGAGGTCACTGCATTTTCTTATTGCCTCGTGTATCCGAGACTTGCAGCTAAAGAAGTCGACAACCCAGAAACATCAAGGAAGCAGAAGTAAAGCAACAACAACAACAACAAAATGAAAGCCTGCTTTCTCCAGTGAAAGGTCCTGGAAAGGGGCAGAAAATATTTAGAAAATAGCCACTCTTTACTCCAGCCAAACACCATAGCCGCCCCCTGCCCACCACCACCACAATAGCCAAGTGAGAAGCCACCTTTGCCAGGCCGTAATAAGGTACTCCAACACCCCCCATTGTGGCAGTAGAGTAGGGAACTGGGACCTTCTTTCCCTGGTGAGCAGTAATGAGCCAGCCCCCACACACCCGCATGGTGTCCATGGAGACTACATGGGGAGTATAGACTTCTACCCCAACCCAGCAGGAATGAGGTACCCACTGGAGTGGTGTCAGAGGAGCCCTAGTGGAGAGTCAGGACTTCTACCACTCTCCAGAAGAAATGAGGCCACTCCTCTCCCAGTGTTGTCAGCAGTCGCCAGGTAGGGAGCAATGAGAAGGCACTCCTACTCTACCCAGTTAGGAAGGGATCAGTGAAGACTAAAGGGGATCTGGAACTCCCATCCCCACCCATTAGTAACAAGAAGAACATTGCTTTGGGCATCGATATACCCAGATTGAGGAACCTGGATGGACTGTTGCCCCCACCTGGTAGTAACAAGGTGGTGCCCCTCCTTCCCTTGGTGTCAGAGAAGGCCATCTCAAATAGAGATTTCAGTAAGATCTAGAGTCCCATAACATGGTACCCCAAATGTCTAGTTTTCAGTTGATGATTATTCATTATCCCAAGAACCAAAAAAGTCTAAAACTGAATGAAAAAAGATGGTCAACAGAAGCAAATAAGATGATAGAGATCTTAGAATTACCTGACAAGGATTTTAAAGTAGCCTTGATAAAAATACTTCAATGAGCAATTATAAATACACTTGGAAAAAACAGAATGCCTCAGCAAAGAAATAGAAAAAGTCCCCACAAACAAGTAGAAGATATAAATAAGGACCAAATGGAAATTTTAGAACTGAAAAATACAATAACTGAAATTAAAAAAAAAAAAAACTCAGTGGATGGGCTAACAGCCGAATGGGGACGGAAGAAAGAATCCGTGAACCAGAAGATAGAATAATAGGAATTACCCAGGATGAACAACAGGGAGAAAACAGGCTGAAGTAAGTTAATAGAACATGGGGGACCTATGGACCTCCTGCAGGAGTGAAAAAGGTGGTGGAGTTGGAGAAGCGCTTAAAGAAATAACTTGACTGAAAACTGCCCAAATTTGGCAAAATACAAAAACTACAGATTCAAGAAGATGAGAATGCTCCAGACATGCACATCATGACATGTAATAATAGTCAAACTTCAAAAACTAAGAAGTCTTGAAAGCAGCAAAAGAGATGCACCTTATATGTAAAGGACAAACAATTCAAATGATGGTGGATTATTAATTTAAAAAACATGGAGACCAGAAGGAAATGGCATACCATTTCCCGAGAGCTGGGGAAAAGAAAAAACTGTCAACCCAAAATAGTATCTTATGAAAATATTCTTCAAGAATATAGTGGAAATCAAGACATTCTCAGAGGATGGAAAACTAAGAAATTGTCACCAGCCGATCTACTCTAAAAGAATTGTTAAAGGAAGTTCTCTAAACAGAAAAGAATTTATGTAAGAGGAAAGCTTGGAACATCACGAAGAAAGAACATGGTAAGCAAAAATACGGATAAATACAACAGACTTCTCTTCAGTTTTCTAAATTATGTTTGAGGATTGAAACAAAAAGTATACCACTGATGTGATTCTAAATGTATGTAGAGACAGTATTTAAGGCAATTATTAATATATTGTAAATGGGGGAGGATAATGAAATCTACAGGGAGGTTAGGTTTCTATACTTCACTTGAAGTGGTAACATGATGACACCAGTGGATTATGAAGTGTAATGTATACGTAATGTAATATCTAGATTATCAGCAAAATGCTGTTCAAAGAGATATACTCAAAAACACTATAGAATATAATAAAAAGGAACAAACTATTGATACATGCAACACTCTGGATGAATCTCCAAAGAATTATACTGAGAAAAAAAAGCCAATCCCTAAATATTACATACTGCATTGTTCCATTTACATAACATTTTATATATATTACATATATTAATATAACAAAATTATAGAAATGGACAACAGATTAGTGGCTACCAGAGGTTAAGGAGGGATCAGAAGCAGAAGGGAACCAGATGTGGCTATTATAAAAGGACAACATGACACATCCTTGTGGTAATAAAAATGTTCTGTATCTTGACTGTATGAATGTCAACATCTTGGCTGTGATACTGAATTCTAGTTTTCCAAGATGTTATCATTGGGGCAAACTGAGTAAAAGGTACACAGGATCTCTTTGTATTATTTTCTATAATATAACCACATGTGGATCTATAATTAGCTCAATTTTAAAAATTCCACAAAGGTCAATAAACAAAAATAAATAAATAAATTCTTCTTGAAGAGTCACTCTGGACCTCTAATTGACTTCTCTTTCTGAGCCAGACTCGATTTCACTGTGTCAAAATTCCTGAGGTCCATCTGATGACAAACGGGCATATCTGAGTAGAGTGAGAAGGCAGTACTGTTCAAACTATAAAACCTCAAACTAAATTCTGTCTCTTCAACATTTAAGAACACTAACCTATTTAAACACTTAAGTTCCACCATGGAAAGTAGTCCAGGATACTGTTTTGAGGGTCCTAAGCAGGACTCTCCTTGCCTATTTAATGTCATAGTCTATATCTGGAAATAGACAATAATATTGACAATTTATCCCAGGTAAGTGTACGTGCCATCCCAACTCTTAATTCCAAGCCAGTTCTACTACTACGAGGGAGGAGGGCCCAAAGTCATCAGGTGAATCTAGTGCCCCACCCTCAAACTCAGCCACCAGATGTGAAAATAATATTTTAATCAGTCACCCATCCTCTAAAACTTTCGATAGTTTTCCACTTTCTATAGGAAAAGGTACAAACCTCTTAGTCTAGCACCCGAGGCTATTCTCTAGACCTTCCTCACTTCTCTAACTGGTGTTTTAGAATAGTCTAAAAGACTATCCATCCTATCTAGAAGTGTTCTGTTCATTGATCCCAAACTTTTATTCATCTTCCCAATTCCCTTTTTTTTGTTTTGTTTTTTCTCACACTACTACTGCTGCCTGGAAAGCATCCCACTCCTCTCTGCTTCCCTAAGTTCTACTCTTCTTAAAAGACTCACCTCCATTCTGAAGCCTACCTTAGAGATGTCTCTCTCCACTAAATATCTTTTCTTTCTGCCATCACTTCTTTCTCCACATAGCATAAGTTGTTTTTGTTATTTACATTTTTTGCCCAAGTCCTATCTTCCTATTCAGACTGCAAGCCACTCAAAGAGGCTTTTGTCTCTGTAAATCTCTGAAAACAGAAAAAAAGTTTGTATTATTATAATGATAGCCAAGGTTTTAATATTAGATCAGTCACAGGAGTAACTTGTTCTCCTTCTGGACCTAAAATTCCTCAAATATAAAATGAGAAAGGTAAATTAGATTAGTGGTTCCTAATCAAGAATATACAGTAAACTCATGTCAGTATCTTGCTGTCTTTGAAAACATGTGACCTTGAAAAAATGACTTAAATGCTCTAAGCTTCTCTCTCTGCATTTATAAAATAGAGAAAAAGATGCACTTATCTCATAGCACCATTATGAGGATTAAGTTATTAATAGTTAATACATGTAAAGCAATTTTGCATAGTTCATAGAACATATTAGGTTCCAAATACACTTTAGCTGCTGCTGAATATAAATTGTTAAAATCTGATTCACTTGGAGATATTTACTCTCTTAGAACAATGGCTCCCAATTTACAGTTTGGGGGTTTGGGGGAAGCTGTAGAGAAATTGCATCTAAATTCCCAAGTGCATCTAGTGTTATCTGTTAATTGAATAAATCATATATTTTACTACAAAAATATTCCTATTTTTTAAACATATGTGTATTTTTTGTGACTAATAAGATACCAATTCGGGTAAATAGTGTTAGTGAATTCATAGTTGCTTTTTGTCACTGTGTATTTTCATAGTCAACACACATTGTACATATAACTATTTTTGCATAATGTCCCTTCAATTTATTTTCTTCATCTTAAAGTTTTCAGACAGACTGAGAAACAGTGACCCCAGAATATCAAATTACTATTAGTATCATTTCCTAAAACTATTCACCATCCTTATCTCAGAGATCTAAATAAAGTGATTTATAGCTGCAACGTAGTACACAGGGACTTAAAAAGTTTGTAAATAAAACCATAAAATGAAAAATATAAACTAAGGTTTATGTAATTTTTATTTTGAAAGGAATAGATTTCAAGAATGGAGAGGAAAAATCTGACTACTGGATAACGTGCTATCCAGTAAAACTGCAATGTTCTTTCAAGCAGATTTCTAAAATCTTAGCAACTCCTTGGAATTCACAATTCAGTAACCTAATGCTTGAAGAAAGAAAACCCAAGGAAATGAGCAATATGCTAGCACATCACTACGTCCATAATTGTTGTGCAGGCACACCAGCACGTGGACAAGGCTGAACGCACAACTCTTTTCTGTTTAAATCAACACAGGGAAAGCTAAGGAGGGAGAGGCTCATAAAGTGTCCTCTTCAGCATCTTGCAAACTGATAAAAATCATAAATAACTAGGACATAAATTTAAAGGAAGAAAAACTAATTTCTGTTGACAGAGAAATAGTGATAATAATGAGCTGTTTCCAAAGCATTGTTTTAGAAAACTCTAAATTTCTCCCCTGCTAATTTTTACTCTCCTTTATTCTCATGTGATTTTCACTACAATATTGTAAGCCATGCGAAATATTACTTAAACCTGTTTTTAAGAAATGGAGAACTTTAATCATAGAGGGTTTGATCACACACGATTCCCCAGTTCCCCAAATCACTGTTGCTCTCCAGCTTATTGGTGATAGGAAGCTAGAAATAGTTTAAAATTCTATCCCGCTTATGGGATTCAATTACCGCCCCCCTCCACACACACACTTTCTTTTATAAATATGAAGCAATCTTGCAAATGTCCATTTAGTTGTAACAACTAAGGCAGATCATCTAAGTTTAAAATGAAAAGAAAAGCAAAAACAAAACAGGCAGCAGCAGTCATGTGGAAAAACAAGGGATGGGAATCTGGAGACTATCACATACTATTTTGGGGGGGAAACTTGAGCAAATAGCTTAACTTCTATGTGTTTCATGTACCTAGTTGTAAAATGCAGAAATTGGCTTGCTGATATCTATGATTCTACAATCAACAAAGCATACGCTCCGCACATCATGTCACTCCCTCGGGCCAGGCCTGTCAGCATGTCTCCTGAGATACAGAGAAGACCCAAGGGATGATTACAATACAGGCATTACATCCTCTATAAAAGGCTGGCTTTTGGTTTTCTCAAAGACTTCAGGTTTATCTATGATGAATCTTCTATGAAGAGATCCATAATGTCTCAAAGCGACATAGCTACATTCCTTTCAATCTAAAAGTCATACCTTTTGACAAATGCTATCATGGAAGGAAAGAAGCACAGAACATTCGGCACCAGCTACAATAAAGGTTGAGTTATTAAAACAGAAATGTTAGAGGCAGTAGTGCCACCTAGCTACTGTAATGACAAGACATTGCTTATTTTTGTAAACTACCGTAGGAAAGCAAATATCATAGCCATTTTATATAGGCAGTGAAAGACATAATCTTTCTTTCTTATGTCATGTCTCCATATAAAAAAGGAAAGAGAGGCACAGAGGGTTCAGTCAGCCAGTCACTAGGAAGACCAGGATCAGTGCCGAGTTCTCTTGATTCCCAGCCCTTAGCTCTTTCCACTTCCTCACCACTAACGAGAGAGAGGTCCCTAGGCTTCAGCATCACCCTCTCCATAGCCAACAAACCACTGCATACCAAAAGTGCGCTCCCCTTCTTACACACGTGGGAAAATTATTCACTACTCATCCTCTGAGAATCTGTTTCGATGAAGATCCCCTAGAAAAGAAGTAAAAGATGTCTGACAAGTTCCAAAAGGAGTGACTAGACAGATTTTGTTTTCCATTGGAAAATCTCTATAACCAGGTTCCAAAAACACCAAAAGGCCTGGCCCTGTCATAACAGTTTTGAAGATTTTGTCTCTTAACACTTGGGAAGGCTCTCTGCATTACAGTTGGAGCACTCCTTTCTCTTTTTTTTCTAATCTTCTTTGTGTTCCTGTTCCAACCAAAGCCATTGGAAGGAGAAATGGAAAAAAAAAAAAAAAATGATTTGATGTCACCAGCCCCTGAGACCCTCTCCCCAGCCTCACATCCATGAAACAACTATTCTCCTATAATAGAGCAGCAGTTCTCAGAAAGTTCCCCAACAAATATGTACCTGCACTCATATACACATAACACCACCACTTTCCTTGAGACCCAAGATATTTTTTTAACTACAGGAAAAACTTTTTGTGATTTTTTTTTGTAACAATTTAAACAATATAGAAGTTTTTAGAGAAAGAAAAATATTTTCCTACTTCTCTGCTTAATCCCTTTCTCTTGACAAAATTAGTGTTAATAATTTGGTATGTAGACTCTTCATACTTTTATGCTTATATAAATGTATGCAAAGTATACATAATTATAGTGTTTTCTTTTTAGGTACATGAAATTAGATTAACCATTTTGCTCTGAAACTTGCTTCATTTATCAATATATTCTAGATATCTTTCCATGTTGACCTATATAACTTTAACTCATTTGTTTTAATAGCCAAATAAAGTCCCTAATAGAGCTATGTAATACTTTTAACCATAATGTACAGGATAGGCATTCAAGTTGTTTCTAGTTTATTTTCTTTCTTTACTTTTATTTTTAAATCATAAAGAATATTGCCATAAACAATGCCATATACATCTAGTCTTGTTTCTGGCATCCTTATTTCTATAAGATAGTTTGGTAAAATGTGGTGTTCCAGTTACTAATTGTTAGAAAACAAACCCTTCCAAGAAAGTTCATGACTTTAAAATGCAGCAGAACTCAGGAAAACAACTCATGCAGGTTCAGCTGGGGTAGCTCAAATGGGGCTGGGGGATTCATTTCCAAGATAGCTCACTCACATGGCTGGCAGGTTGGTGCTGGCTGTTGGCTAGGGCCTCAGATAGGGCTGTTTGTTAATCAAGGACTTCAATTCCTTTCCACTTAGGCCTCTCTATGGACTGCCTAGGCTTCCCCACAACATGGTGGCTGGTTCTAAAGGCAAGTGTTCAAGAGATGGGAAATGAAAACTGCTAATCCCTTAAGGCCTGGTCCTGGAAACTGGCAGTGTCCTTTCAACGATATTCTATTGGCCAATGAGTCATAGAGCCCACCTAGATTCAAGCGAGGGGACATACGCTCTCAATAGGAGGAGTAGCAAAATCATATGCAACCAACTTTAATCTGCAAGTAGGATTGCTAGGTGAAAGTATGCACATTTTTAGTATGAAGAAATATTGCCAGCTTCTTTTCCAAAAGGGTTAATTTATACATTCAGTAAATATTTGAGGGGTATTAGTTGTCTGGCACTGTTCTAGATATAGAATAAAGCAATGACCAAAACAGACAAAAACCTGTGCCCTGATATAGCTTAAATTTAGAGATGGAAGATTGACAATCAGTCAATCAATCAATAGGATTGTGGTGGTGGTGGCATTTCACATAAATGCCATGAGAAAAACAAAGCAGGGAAGGGGACTAGGGAGTATCTGGGAGAAGAGGGTGAAATTTTTAATAGAATAATCGGGGAAGATTTCACTCTCAATGTAACAGAAAACAGCAAGCGCAGGCCCTGAAGGGGGAACATGGTTGTGATGTTCAAAGAACAGCAGCAGCAAGGCCGTGGGGTGGAAGGAGAATGAGCGTGGAGGAGGAGAGTAAAGATTGGGAGGGAAAAGTGGGTGGGTCAGATTCCGTTGGAGTCATTCACCCTCCCATACCCCTGCCTCCTAGTGATACATCCTACAAGCGTATATTTATCCGACATGTACATATTCTCTTCTGTGAATTGCCCTCAGGATGAAGTAAAATATTAAAGACATATGCCCCCAACGTGAAGTCTGTATAGGAAACTAATGAAATAGCTTTTTATGAGGATGATAAGAGAATAAGATTCAAGGCAGACCACTGAAATACGCTGCCCACAGGCTTAGGTTTGATGTGTTAATTGTAATGGGGTAAGGGTGGGAGGGCAGCCTTGGACCCAGTACATAACGCATAAGACATCCTGGGGTAGGACATGCCAGAACACAGAGGGGACCAGAGAACGGAACAGGGATGGCAGGACCAGAAAAGAAACTCCATCTTCAAAATTCTTTATTAGGAGCAGCCCTAATAAAAACTTCAACTTTCAAAGTAGAAGGTGACTGTTTCATCAGTTTTATAATTCTGCAATAATTGTTTTCCAAAGGAAGCCTTCAGAATTGCCACATGTCTTCTTCACTCATGGTAAAAATCCTGTTCATCTTGTAGGGTTAAACATGTCTGGGCTTTATACAACAAATCCTTTTTTTTGCTAAAGTCTGTAACTCAGAAAAGATTCACTTTGGGCAGAAAGTCTATAATGAAAGCTCTTGACTCAAAGGCCTCTGTCTAGTAGAGTTCTTCTAAATGAAATCCAGTGAAAGTGTGTAGCGAGTTTCATAGTTTATCCGTGGCCTGCCATCAGTTTTCAGAAAATGACATTTAAATCACTTAGTCAGTTTAACAAGTGCTTTATTGTTTGGTGATATTTGGACTTCTGACCTCTTCAGATCCCTGAGGTTAAAGTCAAAATGCTGTAAACAAAACAGCATTTATTCAACTCATCTAGAGGCTTAAAAAGCATTTTTCTCCTAAGAAAGAGATATTAGTAGTCATTTCCTAACCTTTATCCTTAGCATATTATAAATTACAGCTCTTAGGAGACCTTCTGACCAACTGCTTTTTAAAGGACTAGCAGGCCTTTATCAAGAGACTTCTTTGAGAATTTTTGTAAATCAAAAGCTCAAGAATTCTCACACCATCTCTAGTGGTCATAATGTAGTGAAAAAATGCATCAGATTTTTCTAAAGAGAGGGCCACTTCCTGGGAATATTGTAGGCACTCACAGAGCAGAATTCACCCAACTAGACCTCCCAGGATCTTTTAATACAATATTTCATCTGAGCTCTAAATGTGAGCCTATAAGCTTTACGGCTTGATAAGTGCATCTTTGCAACCCCCACTTTACTCTGTAAGCTCGTGGAAACCCATCCCCACACTCACCCACACACATGAACATCTAGCAGAGTATTCTATACTCTGTTGAAACCCAATAATTATCGTCCCTGTCCTGCTTAATACTTTTTATCAATTACCTGGTTAAAGATTTAGAATGCATGTCTATATCTGTGGATGACAAAGCTAGGAGAGTTTAAACAAAGGATCAAGATTTGATGAACGAACCATGAGCTAAATTTAACAAGGTAATATGAAATATGGCTGAATGTGAAGACCTGTATTTAGGTCTAAAATATCCACTGCAAATGTGGGAATAAGAGGAGAGCTTGCTTAGCATAATTGCTGTGAAAGAGGCATGTTGGTTAGTTAATTATAAACTTACTATATGAAACAATGTGATATGACTACCAAAATGGGAAGTAAATTCCTTCTTAGGCTTTATTAATAAAGAATAGTGTCCTGATCCAAGAAAGTAATTTTCCTACTTAATCAGAACATATTTTATAACATTTTGTCTACTTCTTGGTGTCACATGAATAGGTTATTGAAAACTACCCATTCAGTTACTGAAGTGGATAGATCAGTGGTTCTGAAACTTTGCTGTATAATTAGAATCCCTGGGGAAGCTTTTAAAAATCTTGATGCCCAGGCTCAGCACCCCACCCATAGTAATGAATCAGAAGCTTGGGGATGGGGGAGGTGCTCAGGCAACAACAATAACAACAACAACAACAAAAACCTCTCCAGGTTCTAATGTACAGCAAAGTTTGAAAACCAGGGCTCGTAGATATAACCTTTTTCTACCCGTCTCCTCTGTCTACTTTCTACATCTCTTTCTTCTTCTTCCCCCACCCAAATACACACCCCGCCAAAGTTCTTCCTGAACTACCTCAGTAGCCTACATAGGCTCCTGGATTCCAGGTTTGCTTTACTTTAACCCACTCTCCCTTTACCTGCTACCAAGGTGATCTGACTAAAATGCAAATGTTATCAAATACATTCCCTACTTAACAATACTTCGATGACTACCCCTAGTATTTGGCATAAAATTCAAACTCCATGAAGCACACGAGACTCTTTATGATCTGGGTCCTGTCTACCATCTACAGGTCCTTCTCTAATCTTCTCTTCCATCACTAGCGCATACACTGTTTTCACTCTTGCCATATTTCACCTGAACGTGTCAGTTTCATATTTCTGTGCCTTCCACTATTGCTCAGTCCAAATATCTCTTTTCCCTCAAGTCTCAATTTAGGGAACTCTTTAAGGAAACAAAAAGTCTTTGATGCCTCTATATATGTTCTATAGTATATGTTCCACAGTATATGTTTTTATTTAGCACCAATCATGCTAAACTCTTAGTTTGTATTCGCCCGTCATCCCCATGACATACCAAACTTTTTGAGTTTAGGTCTAATTGCTATCTGCTGCCTTTGTACCTCAGTGGATAGCACAGTGCCCAGCACACATCAGTTCTCAAAACACTTTTGTGGACTGAAAAAATAAATGGACAATGATAGACCTAAATCCATGTCCTATGAATTGACCATGGATGGTTGCTCTATGAGAAAGCAGGCTTGTGGGACACAGTAACCATTTTTAAATGTGTAAAATTTGGTTACAGAAGATCATCTAGAATAAATTAGCAGAAATTACTGGAGAAACATTTTTGCTCAGTATATAATTACAACTTTTACAAATGAGATGGTTCCCATGAAGGCACAATACTCTCTTCCATAGAACTACTCAAGCAGAGTTTGAATGTATTTCTTAACTGAATTGGGGTGGGGAGAATGAATAAAGAATTTCTAAGACTCCTTCCAACTCTTAAGATTCACTTTAAAATGAACATTTAGTAAACAAATCAACTGACATTCAGAAAACATTTTTTTTTTTTTAGTTAGAGAAACTATTGTCCAAGAGGAATGAAGACTAAAGCACAAGGAAGTTGGCTACAAAAAAAAAAGCATGTTTATTGTCTATCTGACATTAAAATAAGGATGTAAACACACTTGGGAAAAGATATACTGCTATTTCAAACTGTCACTAAATTTCCATAAATCTGGAAAATTCTTAGAGCAAGTGGATCAGAGAAAAAAAACTGCTATTTATACCAACCTCCTACCCTAAGGCCTGAAAGCTGATGCACAATGACTAATTAAGAGAATGAAAATATCAAATTAAATCAATCATATTACAACTCTTTTACTGTCCAAGAATTCCCATCTTTCCCAGTGAAGGAAAACTCAATAAATTACATTTAGAAAGAGCAACTCAATCACCCATGTAGCTCCTGTCTGCCACCAGAAAGATCAGAGGAAGTTATTATTAGAAACTTGGGAAAGACACATTAGAAACCACAGCAAAGGCCTTGGATATTTAAAAACTCAAATAGTTTCCATCTGTGTTTAAAGCCATAACCAAATTTGCCCAAACATTGAATATGCTGGGAAAAGAGATAAATCAATATGTAAGATTGGAAAATAAGAGATACGTGGAAATGGAGACCCCTAGAAAATGTAGAGGTAGATACTGATGAACTAAAAGCAGGAGATCCAAAGAATATTCTTACTGGAGAAAACGGCACAGTTTGCTTTTTTCTAAGCTAAAATGTCTGTATCTCACACAGAAATTGAAGAACTTTCCTGGCAAATAAAATAAAGGAGGAGCTAAAACTCAAAAAAGGACATTTCAAATAAGCAAATTGTGGAAACATCCCCAAAGGCCCATGGAACATTTGTCAGAGGCCCCTCGATGAGCCTGTCTCTCTGCACATGGGAGGGTTACCTGGCCTTCACTTGCACGGGCTTGTTACCAACACCCAGAAGCTCTCTTCCAGGAAAGCTTCTTCTCTAAATGTCAAAACTCTTCGAGACCAGCCTGAGCAAGAGTGAGACCTCACTAAAAATAGAAAACATTAGCCAAACATGTTGGTGTGTGCCTGTAGTCCCAGCTACTTGGGAGGCTGAGGCAGGAGGATCACTTGAGCCTGGGAGTTTGAGGTTGCTGTGAGCTAGGCTGACACCATGACCAGGCGACAGAGTGAGACTCCGTCTCAAAAAAAAAAAAAAAAAAAAAAAAAAGAAAAAAATAGAGAGAGAGACCTAAATGTCAAAACTCCCATCTTCTTCTAAGAATTGTAGCATTCTTGCAATTCACTAAAAGTTGCTTATTGCAAAGCATGGCACATAGTCTATTCCCAGCAGAAGTTTATAGAACAAATGAATGAACACACTCATCTGAGGTAAATGGATATAATCAGATCTCAGTGTCCTTTCCTTTTAAACAAATTTAAAACTCTTTAGATACAAAAATTTTGGAATTCCAATTGGTGTCCTCTAGCACACTACAATTATGATACAGCCCCTGGAATTATCTCCATTAGCACATCTTTGAAAATTACTTCAGAAATCATTCAAAATAGAAATCATTCAAAATAGAAATCATTCAAATATAGAAATTCTACTCTGTCCTCAGAATTATTCCTGAATTTTGTTACAAATGCTAGTCTCAGCCTCCTAACAAGTCCTCTATAACTTGAGATAATGCTAGTGAACCTGTGCACGAATGCTTTGTCAAGTTATTTTTCCCCTTGTCAAGATGATGAATTTTCCTAATGCATCCAAATACTTCCTCCAGGGCTTCTCTTAGGATCAATAACAGGCCCTTTTGATTTATCTGGCCCTTAATTAAGGTCATAGGCTATGCCCATAAACGTACTTATCCTCTAACCAATATAACTGACTTTTACAGAGTGTCTAATATTTTTATTAAATGAACAAATAGATGTCTAACCCTCAGCCCCTCCTGCAGTAGCAGCCTATCGCTAGATAACAG
>RJWJ010040905.1:0-13766 GCA_004363605.1 Indri indri
GAGCCGTGAACTCTGAGGCCCTCACCGTGGGTTCAGGGAGAAGGAACCAGCACATAGGAGCAGCTATCCCAACCCCCCGAGGGGGAGCACATTTCCCCAACCCCAGGAGAAAACCAGCCTAGTTTCTACAGCAGATCAGTGTTCCTCACTCCTAGTTTACCTTGAGCCAGTAACTGCCTGTGGCCTCCTGTTCCAATTATGACACCGAGTGTTGGTTTCTGGTTGTTCCACAAATTACCCTCTTCTGGCGGCTTGACTCATCTCAGGTATGGATACTGACCGATCTGTTCCAAGGGAACTGATGTGTATAAATTGCCTCACCCCCAACCCCTTACTCAACTGTTGAATGAGCCAGAAAGTATTTTTAACTGGATTCCTGTTTTGGTAAGATTTCACATGTTCCCTTTAAACACATAAAGGATTTCCTCTCCTCCTGCTTTCCTGACCTGTAGTGAAAAAAAAGAAATAAAAGCAAATCATTTAGGAGAAGAACAGAGGAAGGAGGCTGTTCTCTCAACAATAAGAAACGTCTCAGCAACTACAAGTTAATTTAGACATGTACAGGTAATTCCAAAGAGGGGAAAATTTAGTGTATATCATGTTTCTTCTAAAAGCAGCAATTGCCTTTATTTAAGGATATGTGGAAGAACTTTTTGTTATCTGTGCCTGGAGCTATTTGCTTCAATTATCTTGGTAGGTTTCAATTCTGCCTCCTCCTCTTCTCTTGAAAGAGACAACAGTGTTTATCAAAAAGGAAACACAGTTCTCTTTCTAATGTTTCAGGTGCCTGTAATGTCACCAAAGAAAAGTGTCTATAAACAGTTCCTCTGTGAGAATGGGGATAGGATCCTTGCTCAGGTAAGGTTATAGGGGGCCAGCAACGCACCTGGAGAGGTATAAGCTGAAGCATCACACCTTTAGAGAAGTGGTTCTCAACCCAATTTGCACATTAAAATCACCTGGGGGAGTGTGTGTGTGTGTGTGTGTGTGTGTGTGTGTGTGTACATATGCACACACACTGATTTCCTGGCCCCACCTTGAAGAATCTGATTCAATTGGTCTGAGGTAGGGCCCAGGCATTGGTAGGTTTTAAAAGCTCCCTGGTGACTTTACGTCCATCCAGGTTGAGAACCACTGCTTAGAGCTTCAAGGAGTTTGCCCATACCTGGCTTCATTGCCCTGGGAACTAGGTAACTTTCTTCTGAAATTCAAAAAAAGATTCTTGAAGCTAGTTAGCCTGCAGCTGATGACACCCAGTTCCAAAGGAGAAAGGCAATGTAACACCCGAAGCCTATTCGAGCCAAAGTTCTTAGAAGCGAAGTTTTTCAATTGGAATGTTGGGTGAACTGTGATGATGCTTCTTCCTCTACACACACACACACACACACACACACACACACACAGTGACATGATGTAGCTCCACATACAAATTCCAGATTCAACCCACATTGCAAAAGTCCTGAAGTGGTTGATGTGTGTCGAAATGGTCTTACTGCCCTTACTGGGCTGCAGGTGGCCTCAACTTAGCGATGAGTTGTGTACCATCTTAACTTATTTGTTTGAAGTTCCAACATGTGTTCCCATAGAAATGGTGTGATCATGGTGATAAAGTTCCATAATACAATGGAAGGTTTGTACAGAGTACAAAAAGTACTCTAGGGTAATCGCTGTGGATTTAGAGCATTAACAGCATAGGTCCTGTGACACCCAGGTGTCCTGTGAAACAGGCAGAGCACAGAGGATTCTTAGGGCAATGAAACTCATCTGTATGATATGTAATGGTGGATACATGGTGATATGGATTTGTCAAAACCCATAGAACATACAACATGAAGAGTGCACCCTAAGGTAAACTATGGACTTCAGTTAAAAATATGTATCCAAAAATATTAGTAACCAATATATTTTTCTAAACACAATATAAGACAACAGTGGGCCAAACAAACTTATGTAAGGCCAGTGACCTCTTTGAGACTTTGGCTTTCACCTCCTGTGTCACCAAGACTCTGAAGTGAGTAGCAAACAATAAAGCTGTGTTGAGATGTGGTGGGGGGTGGGGTGGGGGGAGGTCAGCCAGTTACGTTCATCCTCAAACGACATGCCTGCACACCAGGCAGTTCGGGAGGACTATAAATTATGTCATGTCATCAACCTCCTAGGACACCCGTGAATGGTTAAAACTATGGGTGAGAACAGGCTGCTGCTCCAGATTAAATGCATGTGTGAAGACGAGCTATTGACAGTGAGAGATGGAGAACAAATTGTCCCTCAGACCAAGATGTGATTCAGTGAAGATTAGCAGATAGAAAAGGAAGGTGATTTGCCTAACAAAGAATGTCTTCAACATTTTAAAATAGAGATTTTCTTTTTTTTAATAAGGAAGCCATTCCAATAACGTACAAATCAGTTCACTGCAATAAACTAAATGCTTTTCACCTACCGTGTCCAATAAATGTCTTGTGCACTGATCTGTACTGTCGTGCAGCTCTGAGAAAATCCTGGCCAGGCCAGCTGGGAGCTCCAGAGCAGAGAATGCCTGAGACAGGAGTCCCACGTCAGCCAAGAACGGCTCAGCTCTAGTACCCCTGCTATGCTCAGTGACTGGCTGGAGGCAGCCTGCGGATAGCACAGCCCTGGCATGAGGACTGCAGCAGGCCTGCAAGTGGGCAACTGGATGGTACCCATCAGCGTCTCTGTTCACAGCAGCTTCCTTGAAGGGAGGTCTCAGCAGCACACCCTCATGGCTGCCACTGGACTCGTGTGTTGATTTTTTTCTTATTTTTTAAAAATCATATGACTCTTTAAAGTAGAAATGAAAACACCATATTGTGGGGTTTATCATGAAAGTAGATAAAATATATATGACAATAACACAAAGGAGGGAGAGCAAATTGGAACTACGCTGTTGAAGGATTATTACATGTTACGTGAAGTAGTACAATATTAACTCTAAGTAGGTTGTGGTAAGTTAAAGATGCATATTTTTAGGTCGAGTGACCACTACAAAAAAATAATGCAAAGACATATAGCTAAAAAGCCAATAGAAGAATTAAACATGTAATTATATATAATAGTGTATAATTATATTATATATACTGTTATATATAATAGTTATATATTATACATTAGTATATAATTATATGTGCTATTATATATTATATAAATATGCATATATGTAAATATGTATATAATATTATATAAATATGTATATATTTTATTAGTCCAAGGACAAAAAACAGATGAGACAAGTAAAAAAACAAATAGCAACTGGTAGACCTAAAGCTAATCATGATTTTTTTTCAGGGGAGGCAGTCAAGATGGTGGACGAGCAAATACACCAGCCAGAGTGTCTCTGCAAGAAAGACAGATTTTAGAAGGAAGTGAAAAAAAATAAACAGGCAGACAAACATAGATTGGATGAAGGTTGGAAGGAAGGGTGCCTGAAGCTACAGGAGACTCCATGGGAAGAAGCTGTGGAGGAGAACTGGAAGGAGAAAGGCCCCCAAGAGGCTTGGAGATCAGCCACAAGGTAGGCGGAGCAATTAAATTTCCCCTCCCTTGCATCTCGGACTGCTGGTGGGCTCCTGAGTGTCTGGAGAGACCTGCCAACACTAGCCCAGAGACGGCTGCCGCCAGTGAGCAGCGAGCCTCTTGTAGACAGGGCACCAGGGTCCCAGCTCCCTCAGGACACCTCCAGCCTGCAAACCCGAGCCCATCAGCAGGTGCCATATTGCTTCATTCTCCCCTTCCCCTTCCCCTTCCCTACCCGTGGCTGCCAAGAGAGACAATTTAGCCACCACCCAGAGACATCTGCAGAGAATGGGACCTTTCCTTTTGGGGCCCTACAGCAGACTGAGGGGTACTCAGACTGTGAGCTCCCTACCTGCCAGCCCTCCCAGGCACCACTTGTCTGTACTCCAGGGGAGTGGGGCAAATCCTGAAGCAGAGAGACTTTGATCCAGCTTGGGCACCCTGTGGGTGACTTGAGACCAGTATTCCTCTCCCTGGCAGGGTCAAGGATTGATCTCCAGGGCCCAGGGGCCAGGCCTGCAGACCAGATCCCGTACCCCCAGGTCTCAATTGCATTGCCCCAGGGCACAGAAGGGATATTTGCGAAGGAGCCTACTGAGGTGTGTGTGCCTTCAGGGGCAGATCAGAGTGTTTGAGGGGCAACCCTCCTCCCACAGGAAGGCTGTGTGCCCAGCCCAGGCTGCGATCCTGGGCAGGGAACCTCCCAGTCCACATCACTGCCAGGGGAGATCTGCTGGCTTGTGGTCCTGCCTGCTGACAGAGGCCCGAGAAAAACTGCAGAATAGGGAAGGGGGGAAAGGAGCAAAGCCTGATCCAGACTGCAGGTCTCAGACAGCCCCACCCCCACAGGCAGACTTGTCAGCTGAGTGGGGCTATTTCAGCCACTCCTGGCAGCTTTGCCCAGAAACAGAGAACAGACCTTTGACCCCTGCTAACAGCATTTGTGGAGCTTGAGGGCAGGCTCATCCAACCGACCTCCACCCAGACTCACTCCCTGACCTGCCTCAACCGAGGTGGAGAATAAGGACAGACCTGGAAGTCCCAAGGTCTCACCCACCACCTGAGACACTAGAGTCCCTCTCCAGAGGAACAAGAGCTGGTTACAGGACCCAAAAACAACACTGCAGCCTGCTCCTCCCAGCAAGCACCACCTATTGACAGGGAGGTCATTCTGCACACCCTTTTACTGCATCTACTGACTCATCATAAAGGGTGTGGTCGAATTTCACCCACAAACACCACCTACTGGCTCAGAGACTAAACAGGGTGTGTCATTATTCAAATGAAAATCTAAAGGTAAGAAGCAACAGCTGATCCAGATGGGAAGGAATCAGCAAAAGAACTCTGGAAGTATGAAGAATCAAATGGAAAGCACACCCCCGAAGGGGAACACCAGCTCTCTAGCAATGGACATCAACCAAATTCGGAACACTAAAATGACAGAAGCAGAATTCTGAACATGGATTGTAAGAAAAGTCAATGATATGCAAGAAAAAATGAATAACCAACACAAAGAAACCACAAAAAAAAAATCCAGGACTTGGAAGAAAAATTCACTAAAGAAATTGAAATATTAAAGAAAAATCAAACTGAACTCCTGATTTATTCAAGGAATTACAAAACACAGTGGAAAGCCTCAAGAACAGGGTAGATCAAACAGAAGAAAGAACCTCAGGATGGAATATAACACCTTTCAATTAAATAAGTCAGTCACAGAGATATAACAGAGAAATAAGAGAAAAGAACAAAGCCTATAAGAAATGTGGGATTATGTGAAGAAGCCAAATGTGAGAATCATAGGCATCCCTGAGGGTGAAGAAAAAAATATACAAGGGTTGGATAAGCTATTTGAGGATATAACAGAGGAAAATTTCCCAGGTCTTGCTAAAAAATCTGGATAATCCCGGTACAAGAAGCTCAAAGGACTCCTGGGAGATTCATCGCAAACAGGAAGACACCAAGACACACAGTCATCAGACTGACCAAAATAACCACCAAAGAGGCCCTCCTACGAGCTGTAAGGTGAAAGAAGCAGGTAACCTACAAAGGAAAACCGATCCGAATAATGGCAGACTTCTCAACTGAAACCTTACAAGCAAGAAGAGACTGGGTTCCCATTGTCACTCCTCTCAAACAGAATAATGCCCAGCCTAGATTCCTGTATCCTACAAAACTAAGTTTTGTATATGAAGGAGAAATGAAGACCTTCTCAGATAAGCAAAGACTGAGGGAATTCACCAAGACCAGACCTGCCCTCCAGGAAGTACTCAAAACAGTGTTACACATGGATCAACACAATAACACTCATGAATGTAAAATCACCCAAAAGCTAAAGGTCAAAGGCCAGATACCACAATCACTCAAGAGAGAAAACAAAGCAACAAGGTTCAACTCAAGAGGATCAACAAAAATCTGCCCCACTTATCAATTCTCTCAATAAATGTGATTGGCTCAAACTGCCCACTAAAGAGACATAGGCTGGCTGAATGGATAATTATACACAAGCCAAGTATCTGTTGTCTTCAGGAAACACATCCAACCACAAGGATGCATTCAGACTCAAGGTGAAGGGAGAAAAACAATATTCCAAGCAAACAGAAGCCAAAAGAAAGCTGGTGTGGCAGTTCTAATTTCAGATAACTTAGTCTTCAAATCAACAAAAGTAATGAAAGACAAAGAGGGTCACTATATAATTGTGAAGGACACAGTTCAACAGGAAGACATAACAATTCTAAATATTTATGCACCTAACTCAGGAACACCCAGATTCATAAAGCAAATCCTACTTGATCTAAACAAAATGATAAACAGCAACACCATAGTAGCCAAAGACTTCAACACCCCTCTGACAGAACAGGACAGATCCTCCAAACAGAAAATTAAAAAGAAACAATGGACTTAAACAGAACTCTAGAACAAATTGGCCTGACTGACATTTACAGAATATTCTACCCAAAAACCACTAAATATATGTTTTTCTCATCAGCTCATGGGACATCTCTAAGATTGACTATATCCTAGGCCACAAAGCATGTCTCAAGAAATTTTAAAAAATAGAAATTATACCATGCATCTTCTCAGACCACAGTGGAATAAAATTAGACATCAGCTCCAACAGAAACTCTCATCTCACACAAAGTCATGGAAACTAAACAACCTTCTGCTGAATGATTATTTCATTAAGAAGGAAATCAAAATAGAAATCAAAAGATTCTTTGAACTTAATGACAAGGAAACACAACTTATCAAAATCTATGGGACAGAGTTAAGGCAGTCTTGAGAGGAAAATTTATATCCATAAACACCTACATCCAAGAGACAGAAAGATCACAAATAAATAATCTAATGAATCATCTCAAAGAACTGGAAAAGGATGAGCAAACTGACCCCAAACCCAGCAGAAGAAAAGAAATAACAAAGATCAGAACTAAATGAAATTTATAATAAAAAACGATATGGAAGATTAATAAAACAAAAAGTTGGTTCTTTGAAAAAATAAACAAAATTGACATGCCTCTGGCTAGATTAACAAGAAGCAGACAAGAAAGAACTCTAATAAGCTCCATCAGGAATGAAAAAGGAGAAATTACAACTGAGCCATGGAAATACAAAATATCATCTATGAATACTATAAAAACCTCTATGCACATGAACTGGAAAATGTGGAGGAAATGGACAAATTCTTAGACACACACAGCCTCCCTAGTCTAAATCAGAAAGAAATAGAATTCCTGAACAGACCAATATCAAGTACCAAAATTGAAACAACAATAAAACACCTTCCTAAAAAGAAAAGTCCCAGACCATATGGTTTCACATCCGAATTTTACTAGACCTACAAAGAAGAACTAGTGCCTATCCTGCAGAAATTATTCCACAACATTGAGAAGGAAGGAATCCTTCCCAACACATTTTATGAAGCCAACATCACCCTGATACCAAAACCAGGAAAGGACGCAACAAAAAAAGAAAACTACAGACCAATATCCTTTATGAATATAGATGCAAAAATTCTCAACAAAATCCTAGCAAACCGAATTCAGGTGCTTATCAAAAAAATAATCCATCACAACCTAGTGAGCTTCATCCCAGAGATGCGGGGATGGTTCAACATATGCAGATCTATAAATGTAATTCACCACATAAATAGAAACAAAAATAAAGACCACATGATCCTCTCAATAGATGCAGAAAAAGCATTTGACAAAATTCAACACCCTTTTATGATAAGAACGCTTAACAAAATAGGTATAGACGGGACTTACCTAAAAATGATACAAGCCATATACGACAAACCCACAGCCAACATCATACCGAATAGGGGAAAATTGAAAGCATTCCCACTTAGAACTGGAACCAGACAAGGTTGCCCTCTATCACTGCTTCTATTCAACATAGTGCTGGCAGTCCTAGCCAGAGCAATCAGATAAGAGAAGGAAATCAAGGGCATCCAAATGAGGGCAGAAGAGGTCAAGCTATCTCTCTTTGCTGACGATATGATCTTATATCTAGAAAACCCCAAAGATTCTGCCATGAGACTACTGGAATTGATAAATTCAGCAAAGTCTCAGGTTACAAAATCAATGTACAGAAATCAGTAGCATTCCTATATGCCAACAACTGTCAAACTGAGAACCAAATCAAAGACTCAATACCCTTCACAACGGCTATGAAGAAAATAAAGTACCCAGGAATATATTTAATTAAGGAGGTAAAAGACTTCCACAGGGAGAAGTACGAAACACTGAGGAAGGAAATAACAGAGGACGTAAACAGGTAGAAAACCACACCATGCTCATGGGTTGGCAGAATTAACATTGTTAAAATGTCTGTACTACCCAAAGTGATCTACAGATTCAATGCAATCCCTATTAAAATACCAACATCATTTTTCACAGATGTAGAAAAAATAATTCTATGCTTCGTGTGGAACCAGAGAAGACCCCATATAGCAAAAGCAATCTTAAGCAAAAGGGAATTTTAAGAATTTAAAAATCAATCAAAAAGAAAGCATAATAGAAAATCATATCCATAAGTGCATTAAATATTAATAGACTAAATACGCCAACTAAAAGAGATTGTAAGACTGGATATAAAAAAATCCAGATCTACCCATATGCTGTCTGCAAGAGACACACCTTATATGTAAAAACTCAGACAGATCGAAAGTAGCAAGATAGATTAAGCTATTATTTTCCAAATGGTAAACATAAGAAAACTGTTGTGTCTAAATTATTATCAGACAAATAGACTTCATGGCAAATAGACTTTATTTACTGAAAATAAAGAGGTGCATATCACAGTAATAAAAGGTTCAATTCATAAGACATAACCGTTATAAATGATTCTTAGAAAGTTAAACATACAATTATGGGCCAGCAATGCCATTCCTAGGTAATTAAGCAAGAGAATGAAAACATGTGTCCAACAAAAAGACTTATACAAGAATGTTCACAGCAATTTAATTCACACTAGCCTAACTGGAAACAAACAAAACGTTTATCAGGAGGAAAATAGACAAATTTTGTGTATTGATACAATGAAATACTATTCAGCAAAACAAACAAGCTGTGACACACAGGAAAAACCTAGATGAATTTTATAAACACGCTGAGCAAAGAAGTCAGAGACAAACGAGTACATGCTGTATGAGTCCTTTTATATGAAATTTAGAACAGGCAAAATTCATTTAATTTTGAAAAATTTTTCTTCTAGGACTGAAGGGTACAAGGAAACTTCCTGAAGTGGTAGAAATATTTATCTTGGCAGAGAGGCAGATTACATGAGTGTATGCATTTGTTAAAACTCATCAAATTATACACCAAAAACAGAAAATTATAAACAAATATAAAGATATATAAAACACAGTGTCCTTGAAACAAAACAAAGGAAGAATTTCCTTAAGAAAATAAAAGCAAGACGAAAGAGCATAGTAACTTCATGAGAAACAAAATCCACAAAGCAGTGCAGAACCTCTGTGCTTTCTCTTGCTTGGAGTTGGCAACCAATGACTTAGAAGCATCATATGGCAGCATCTGAATACACACATACGATGTAGTTTATTGGAGTTGATAAAAAAAATCACTGGAAAAAAAATGGTAACCACTAAAGGAACAAAAATACAATCTATAGCTTCCAATTCAAAAGAGAACAAAAAAGTATCCTAAACTTTGTCCTATTCCACAGAAGGTGGAAAGAAGAAAAAAGGAAGCAAAGGAAAAAATAGTAAACAAAATACAAAATAAGATGATAGAAATTATTCCAAGTGTGTCAGTAATAACAATAAATGTAGCTAATTAACTCAACAATTAAAATACAGAGATTAACAAATTACATTAAAATTTTTATTTTTACTTTATTGTGGTGAAAACGCAACATGAGATCTACTCTCAACAAATTTTTGAGTTTACAATACAGTATTTTTAACTGTATGCATCGATTTATTTCTGAGCTCTCTATTCTCTTCCATTGGTCTTTATGTCTGTCTTTTACCAGTACTATACTGTTTTAATTACTGTAGCTTTGCAATATATTTTTGATATCAGGAAATGTGATACCTCCAGCTTTGTTCTTTCTCAAGATTGATTTGACTATTTGAGGTCCTTTGTGGTTCCATATGAATTTTAGAAGTGTTTCTTCAATTGCACTTGCACTCTATGAATATAAAAAAATAAAATTTTTTAAAGTTTTTTTATAGATCTGTCAAAAGCTATCATTGGAATTTTGATAGAGATTTTATCGAATCTTTATATTACATTAGGTAGTATAAACATTTTAACAATCCATTTCTTCAAATCCATGAACATGGGTGTCTTTCCATTTATTTGTGTCTTCTTTAGTTTATTTATCAATGTTTTATAGTTTTCAGTATACAAATATTTCATCTCCTTAGTTAAGTTTATTCCTAAGTATTATAATCTTTTTGATATTACTGTAAATGGGATTGATATCCTAATTTCCTTTTTAGATAGTTCACTGTTAGTATAAAATCCAGGAAAACACAGCTTATAAGAAACATGCCTAAACCAACTACCTTCCCCCAAGAACAGTCTGAGATAAAGAAGTGAAAAAAAGATTGCCTTGCAAATATTAATCAAAAGAAAGCCTCTATACCAACATGAATAGCAGAAAAAATACAATTTAAGGAATAAATGTTTAATAAGCTTTAAGAGTAATACTATGTAACAATAAAAAGAAAAGTCTCCCAATAATAGTAATAGCTAATATTTAGTTAGGGAAAAATATCATGATGTTTGCAACTTACATTCAATGGTTCCCTAAAAAAAAGTTGATGGAGAAAAAATGTGGCAAATGTTAACAACTTGTAAACCTAGATAAGTGGTCTGGGTGTGTTCATTTTACTATTCCTTCAATTCATTGTATAACTAATTTAATTTTTCCATAGTTTTGAAATTTTTCAAAATAAACTTTTACGAAGGAAAAAGTTGGGAAAAACTATTGAATAACTCATAAGATAAAAAGGAAATCAAAAGAACTCACAAAATATTTAGAATGAAAAATAAAAGGATTACATATAAAACCTATGGAAAACAATTAAAGCAGTATTTATAGGGAAAGTCATAGCTTGAAATGAATTTTTTAAAACTAGAAAGATTTAAAATAAATAAATAAATCCTAACACTCAAAAAGCTAGAAAATTGCATAACAGAGTAAAAGCCAAAGAAAATAAAATGAAACAAATAGTTAAGATACAAATTAAGAGCAAATATTGATGAAACAGAAAACAACCAGAAGAGATTCAACATAATCAAGAGCTTGTACTTTGAAAACCTAAGGCATATAACACTTAGAAAGGCTCAAAGAAAACAAAAGAAAATGTTCAAATAAACAATATTAACAAAAAAAGAAGACATAAAAACAGGCACAGTAGGTATTTTAAAAATCATAAGAGAATAATACAAATAAAGGTAGCTATGAAGATTAAAAACTTAGATAAAATATGTATTTTTTTAGAAAAATATGAATTACCAAAATTAATTTAAGAAGCAATTACCAAAATCAACCTAACAAACGGTATGAATAGAAAACCTGTGTAAAGGGAAACCTTTTAGAAAAATTGAGTCAATAATTTAAAGTGTAGCATACCCACTCCAAAAGCACCAAATGTTATGGGAAGTTTTAGGAGGCTTTAAAAGGAACAGATAATTCTTATATTTTAAACTTTTTTCAGAGAATAGAAAAGGAAAGATTCACCCTCAATTTGTCCTTTTACTCATATACTAGTGTAAATTTGTATATAAAGTCCCAGCAATAAAAACACTGGATCAAGGGTATGTGCACTTGTAAGTTTGATCATATCACCATAAATATTGTATCAATCTATCCTTCCACCAACAGTGTATGAATAGAATGTATGTTTCCACATATTCTTACCAATAATGTTTTCAAATTTTTAAATCTTTGCTAATCTGAGTGATAAAAAATGGTATTCCATTGCAGTTTTAATTTGCATGTCTCTTATCATTAATAAAATTCATAATAATGTTTATCTTTTCATTTGTTTAAAAGCTATATGTTACTCCTTTATGCATAGTTTATATTCTTTGCCCATTTTTATGTATTTGTTTTCTTATTGTCATATAGGGACTCTTTACATGAGACACATTTCAAATTTTCCTCATTTAAGATTTGTATTTAGATTTTGTTCATGTTTTTTGACATGGAGAATTCAAAACTGTTTGTATGATTGTATTTTAACAGTCTTTGCTAAACTGGCTTCTGTGTTTTTACGTCACATATACAAAGATCTTCCCCAGTTTAAGATTATATTTTAATCCTCCAATCTTTTGACTACTGTGACATGTGGATTGAGGCAGGGATCCGTCTTTATTTTGTTCCCCACAGACCTGAAAGGCCACCACCAAAGGATGCCTGTGGTCACAGCCACAGATGATGAGGTGTTACGAAGAGCCCGGGCCAAGCGGTAAGGGGAAATGGGGACATCTTTCTTAAAAGGCCAGACCTGAGCTGAGTCTTGAAGAATATGTAGGAGTTAGCCACAAAAATAAGGGCTGGGGACTTTAAAGTAATTCAGTAGCAGCTAAAGGTTAGAGTTTGAGGGAGGGGATGGCAAGAGACAAGTCTCAAGAGACAAGCAGGGTGGACCTGGATGCCCTGCTTAGAAATTTGAACTTTATTTTGTAAATGAAGGGGTGCCACTGAAGGATTTTTTTTATAGGGACAGAAGGTAACATGCTCACATTTGCATCTTAGAATGATTATTCTGGCCCCAGGCTTACATGTGGGGCAGCTCCTTTTCTGTGAGGACGAGCATCATGCGCCAGGGAGAACAGGAAGTCTCAGGGTGTTAAAAAAAGTGATGACCTTCCAGCAGGAGAGTTTCTCTTCTAAGAAATGGTAACTGAGCCAGATGTAATCCCAGCTACTTGGGAGGCTGAGGTGGGAGAATCACTTGAGCCCAAGAGTTTGAGACCAGCCTGGGCAACATAGCAAGACCCCATTAAAAATGGAAGGAAGGAAGGGAGGAAGGAAGGGAGGGAGGGAGGGAGGAAAAGAAAGATTATCCTGGCAGCAATGTAGATAATGGATTGGAATAGAGCAAACCTAAAGCCAGTAGAGCCCTTTTAAGTAAAAACTAGTTCCCTGTGAAGCTCACCTGCCCCACATCTCTTAGCTAATAAGTGATTTGACTGGTCCTGAAACTAAGTAATCTACTTTTAATTATTTCTCCATAGTTTGGACAAAAACAGCAGATGATGTTCCAGAAAAGGAGAAAAGCTGTCAGTGAGTGATTTTAAGTATGGCTCTAGTGTACGCTCATCTGAAACCTGAGTGTACAGCAATTGCTAAGTCAGTTCAACTGTAGGATCTCATAGTTGGAAGGAAGCCCAGAGGTCTCTCTCCCACCCAGGGCAGGAATCCCTTCCAAAACACGCCCAACAGATGGCCCTTTTGAACACTCTTCACCTTCAAAGGGGAGTTTACAGGCCTCTTGTTCCTCTGTTGGTCAGATCTAAACATAGAAAGTTCTTTCTCATGTTGAGCCAAATTCTTCTCCCTGTAACTTTTACCCATCAATCAGCAATGTCTTCTCCTGAGTCTTCTTTCCTCAAGAAGAAAACCATTAACCATAGAGACAGTAGGCATTAGGAAATGCTATCATAGGGCCACGATAAAAATTACAATGTTTAAAATACGCCAGTGGTTGCACAGCAATGCGAAGGTATTTACCGCCACTGAACACTTAAAAATGA